>AWUE01023290.1:0-86762 GCA_001974825.2 Corchorus olitorius
CGTATTATTATTATTATTATTATTATTATTATTATTATTATTATTATTATTATTATTATTATTATTATTATTATTATTATTATTATTATTATTATTATTATTATTATTATTATTCTTTTTTAAGGACTTTATTTTGCTTCTTGATATAGCTTTAAAAAATCACATTGAAGCTCAAAGTTTGAATGCTGATTAATATTACACAGTTTTTATAAATTAAAAAAAGGAAAGAAAGTACGTAGCCGGTAGCTATTAGCATGATACAGAAGTTATGAGTATTGAAAGTCCGAAATCCTTATTTGTCATACTTACTTTCCATTGATTTCTTTGTAATCAAACAGAATAAGTGCATAATCTTAAGAAAAGACTCACTTCCGCAATATGATATAGTCACATGTGAATATTTCTAAGAGCAACGGATAACATTAATTTGTCGCATCTTTAGAAAAAAGGTAAATTTATCAAAACCATGTTTGGAGCTTTAAGGTGAAAAAAAAGCAATAAAGGCCCACTCAAAGTCTGAAAATAATTGGAAAGGGCGGAAGACAATCTTCTCCACTGGAACTGTAATTAAAGTTATATACTATATTTTATATTTTCCAAATATGAATAATAATACTATTAATAAGAAATATGCAATACTGCAAGTATAACTTTTTTTGGTCAATTTTGATCATTGGGGTTTAAATTTTGACACTGAACTACTATTAAGGATTTGATAACGGAAACTAAACTCAGTCTCAAAATTTAAACTGTAAAGTTCATATTTATTCCACACAAAACCACATGGTATATATATGTAATTTATTATTTTTAAAGTATAATTAATGTCTAAAATTATTAAGAAACCTTATAATACATGTATGAGAATATTATATTGAGGTTTTTCTTTAAGGGGTACAAGTAAAACTAGAAAGCAAATAAGTCAAGAACCAAAAATAGAAAGCATAGCCTTTTACAATTATCCGAAGCTTGAAAGTATGTTAAAGATGGAATTCGAGCGAATTATTCGGGTCAGGTCGATTTTGCTCACCCCTACTCATTGGAAAGTGGGCTTGCAACAAAAAAATTATTCAGAACTTAAAACTTGAACTTCACGTTTTTGCGTGTTTGTGCGCATAAAGTTATTCTTGAGAAAATATTCATTCTGAATGTGTTATTTATATAACCAACGCTCAGATATCGTGTTTCGAAGTTAGTAGAGTTCATTGGAAAGTGGTTTGCCAAACAGAACTTTCTTTAAAGCCTCAAATCTCAACTTCACAATTTTGTGCGTTTGTGCATGAAACATTATTTATTTGAAAATAATCATAATGATTTTTTTTTTAAACCAATGTTGTAATATCATTTATCGAAGTCAGTAGAGCTTATTGAAAAATTGACTCGCCAAAAAAAGTTTTCTTTAAAGCCTAAAAGCTCAACTTCATGGTTTTGCGAACAAATACAACTCTCAAATATCGTGTCTCGAACTGAGTATAGTTTATTGGAAACTAGTCTCACCAAATAAAGTTTTTTTAAGAAGATAAAAACATCAACTTCACGATTTTTTACGTTTCCACACAAAACATTGTTCTTGAGAAAACAATCATTCCAAATATTTTTTTTTTAAATCAACACTCAGTTGTCATGTATCCGATAAATTTAACAAATGATATAATGAATGATTTTATATTTGTTGATACATATATAATTTTTTTCATAACCGTCATAGCTTTTTCAGTAACTAAGTATTGTAAATTTGATAACCTCATTAATTGATTAAATTGTTACCAAAATTACTTATCATTAGATGTTATTAGATTTGTTGGTGTAAAACATTTTTCATAACTACATAGCTTTTTTAGTAATCGTGTATTATAAATTTGATAGCATCCATTGTTGATGAATTTTTTTTTGAGAAGTTGTTGATGAAATTGTTAACTAATGAAAATTTAGTGGATTTGTTGGTTCACTTATTGTTTTTGATAATTATATATACAATAACGAATTACTGTAAATTTGATAACTTCTATTATTTTTGGGTTTCCCAAGGGTATCCCCAAGTCCTTTGGGTCTAAGACTAATCCTTTTCGGGTTGGAAGAATGTAAGGTTAAAGCTCTCCCAACAAACGCGCTTCCGAGGAATCGAATTGATAACGAAAATTTGATGAGTTTATTCTCAATAATTTTTAGAAATTTGGACAAATTTAATCTTTTCAAAATTAACAATAACATTAAATTGCACAATATGTAATTTAAAATCAGTTTCCACCAATCGATATATATATATATATATATATATATATATAATAGTATTTTCTAAGAATTCTTAATTCACAAACTTAATTTGTGCTTTTTTTTTTTGGAAAATTTAACAGATATGAATTCAAAATTCCTGTCTTCTATATATAATTACGAAACAAATACAATGTTCTCAGCTCTCATGAGTGATCAACAGGCTGACAAAATCGCTGGTTCGCTCCCTTCCTTCACTTAGATTTAGCATCTTATAAGTTTGTTTCCTCTTGCTTTTCCCTTGAATTACTTAATATATATATTAATTAAATGCGTTTTATTTATTAATTAATGTTCAGGGGTGGAAGAAGTTATATATTATGTGACACCATGTGGTAATCATATCCTCCTTGGACTTGAATCGCAAGCTCTGGTTTCTTTGCCAATGACTAATTCTACAATATTTTGGGTACCAGACTAATTCTACATAATTATGTAATTTATTGAGTTTGGTCAATCAAATATACTTATATGTGTTGGGGTTTTTGACGATTGTATCAGAATTAGTTATTTTAGTACGTTGGAATTTTATTTTAAATTAATTATATTTGTTCATTTTTATTTTAATAGTTTAAAAAAGAATATAATAATAATCTCTGTGGGGTTTCATTAGCTCATAATGAAATCAATATCAATTTCCTTTTGCTAGCCAAAATGTTATACATACTATGTCAAATATGGGTTTAACAAGTTCAGCCCTGGCCTGCAACTGGTAGTCAATCTGAAGAATAATGGAGACTTTCACTATGTGTAACAAAAAATTGTAAAAAAAATCACCTATAAAAGATACAAAGTTCTCCACAGTCTAACAGTCTTTCATTGCTCATGCCATTACTTGACATAAAAAGTCTAATCAAAGAGGCCGTCATCATGCCATATATCAACTAGAAAGTCTACCATCTCCTGCAGAATACAATCAATCACACAAACTCATATGTGAAGTTCCCCCAAAGCATTCAAGATCAGCATTCAAATTTGTCAAAAGATGGATATGATCAATCAATTGAATCTCCTAGTAATATCTATTCAAGATGGCAGTTAGGCAATATACTTACTGGCAAGGGAATTGACTCTGAAAATGGCTCATTGGTTAAGAGCAGCTCTTCATATGTCGTGGACCAGCTGCACAAAAAGTTTCTAAAGTTACTTTCCACATCATTATTTAGACAACTATAAAACAAGGTAAATGGATAAAGTAAAACTGATGATATCAAGCAAGCAATATACATAAGGTCTGTCATTATGTCATAAATGATAACCCTTATTTCTATGTAGCAAATTTGATGATAGTTCCTGACTTCCTGTGAACTTAGACTGTATATATTCTATTAAACCTTATAGTATATTGGAGTTTGAGAACCGTATGAATTTAAATTGACAATAACAGCTGTTTTTGGAAAGGAGACCACATGAGCTTACACTTTCACTTTATGATGCAGACAAGAAATGAGCATGTGCCATACTACAAGCCATCTCACTTTATTCACACTCCAAGCAAGGTCTCCAAATCTCTTGGCATTGAACAATCACAAAAGAGAATTAACACTAAAACTTTAACTTTTCAACAAAATGATTTCACATATAGAAACCTTCATTTCCCAAAAACTTGAGCCGAGCCACAATAACAACTTCAGCTCTTTTGTTTTGTTTTTGTTTTTATATAGAAACTTCAGCTTGTTGCGCATCATGAGAACAAAAAGCCTGACCAGCCAAACATCAATAAACTTACCTTGCATGAATCTTTAGTTCTCCGTAACCATTCTCCGTCAAATGCAAATTCATTGTATTTATCATGTAAACAAAACCTCATTATTCATAAGCAAATTTTAAAAAGGGGTACGATATGAAATTGTATAAATATCTAGAGACAAGATGATGCAATTCTAACTAGGCCATATCCAAAATAGACCTCCCTCCTTTCAAAATTGAATGTCCACGTAAAAAACTTTTACAAATGAGGTATTTTGTTCTTTACTTAATAGATATTGCCTTTAAAAGTTGTAAGAGGTTGGAGGGGCCAATCTTAAGTTAGTATTTGAATGAAGGCTAACATTGGAGAAATGTTCTCCGATTTGGGAAAGTACATTACTATGAATAATCCTAAAACAGTAAGATGGAATATTGAATTCAAAACAGAGGGAGTGTACGGTCGAGCAATTATAAAGAGTCACTGCATAAAAAGGAAGAAGATAGGGAGAATGGGTATACCTTATAACTGGATCCTTACTGACCCTTCGTGACTGTTGAGATTTATCCCCAACCCACTTTCTCCTGTTCTCGTGCCATGCAATTGCAGCTACACAATGGATTTAGTTAGATTATAAAATTATGATCAAAACCTAATTATATGCTCCACTGAACTAAAAGGTATACCATGAAAACCAAATCAAGAATGGAAAAAAAAAAAACATTAACACTTTATTACTTGTTACTTCAGTCTCATTAATGTAGAAACACTGCAATTAAATAAAAAAGAAAAAGTACTGTAACTATTATTTAGATATGCAGCAAACAAACCAATCAACTTAAGCATAAAATATATAAATGCATGAGCTCTTTAATCCTGCATTTCCTTTCAAAGGTGCCATTAGAGGGTCAGTGCTTCAGTGGTTGGTGACAGAGAGCAATGGCAAATCAGCAATGTCCTCTGCAGAGGTAATAATATAGAAATAGGAAAGGATCCATAGTGTCAGATGAAGAACTATCTGTCCAACTTCATGAAGGTCTAGGGACTGACACCACGAAAAATAGACTGCAAAACCTAAAGCAAATTGCACATCTATGTTGACTCTTCCTACAACTCATATCTAACAGCCAAACCCTGTAATTACAGGATCGTGAACATGAGCTATCAAGTAATTGTTTATAGAAATGACTAATTATGTAATTCATCTTTTACAAAACCAAATATAGATCTTAGATCATGGTATAACTGAAATACCTAAAATGGCCAAAAATAGGTTGATAGAATCATAAAATTATTTCTTATAACATTATAGACGAAAATGATTACCTTAGCAAATTCCTGTCATTGCAAAAAAACTAATAAGAAACCCCTTTAAAAGCTAAATGACAGGCATGATGACATGACAATTTTTGTCATAGATATTACTAAAATGAGATTTTCTTAATGATTCCCAAAAGTGAGAAAATACCTTGAATAAAACACTATAATGACTCATCTAAAGAAAATAACTTACCATGATTTACAAACACAGAAGTGGTAGCATCTTTTTCTGCAGGCTTTTTCCCTTTATCAGCAGATTTTGCACACTCTGATGTTTGCTTCTCATTTGAACGGGAATTTCCAGCATTGACCTCCATCATCTCTGAACCAAATGACCATTCCCCTCGGCAATTACTTGTCAAGTAGTGCTCCTCTTAAGTTACCTCAATATTTCTCCACAAAAATTGGTACGGTTTCAAGACCACTAGCATGCAAAACAGATCTTTATCCAACAAAATCAAACAAGAAAGAAAAAACAAGAAACTTTTAGTAAAAACATAGGCAGTGTACAGAAAACGACTCCATAAATTGAGCCTGGTAATTGTATATGTTTAATCTACACCATGTCTTGCAATATGATATGTTTTGATGTAACTCAATGTTTTCTCATATATTTTTCAGCTTTATTTTAATTTTCTTGATAACTTAGGAACTAAAACATTCATTAGTACACGACATTAACAATATAAGTGCAGTTCTAATTATCAACCGCCCTTTCCCCTAGAGCTTATATGTTTTGGTCCAACATAGTCAGATTTTGCTTATAAGCAACAAACCAAATATCCTATTGGTATGGAACTCCTCAAAAGGACATTATAGTCTCTCAAGTCCAATGTGGAATTCAAAAGGCCCTGGTTAGTGGTCACTCAGTAGAAATCTTTAAGAGAAAGTCTAGCCTATCTCCAATACATAGTGTATCCATTAAAATGAAACAAGATCTAGATTCACAGCAAAACCAACTATAAAATCTCAAACAAACCTCCAAATACAGACAAGAAAGTATCAATTTTGGCATATCTCAGTATTGTTACCAAAGAGAGAAGCTTAGTGCTCAAACCTGGTGTGACGTAATACATATTTTCTCACCCAATATAAATCCGTTAATCAGTTTATTTCCATTAAAAAAATCAGTGCACATAATTCTACAAGTTCTTTTTTTTTCTTTCTTTTTTTCTTTTAAAGAACTCAACAACAGACACCATTTAGATTCCTCTAAAGTTCCATATAGTTCCCCTATGAAAATCTAAACTGTTCAGAAAACAAATTAAAGAGACAGCAAAAACCTAAAGCATCTCCTCTTGTTTAAGACATTAGATTAGATAATACATTTGAATAACCTTGACAATAAATATGTACACAAATAAGTAATTCCAAATCTTTGCTTTTCAACTTAAAACCCAACTACAATAATAACACGTGCTCTCCAATAACATGAAGAAAACCAATCAAACAGCTCATACAGACAAAATATTCATAAAAAACACCAAAAACCCATGCTTACTTGCAAAAATTAACAATGCATTTGTCCATGACAAAACAAAACAAAAGAAACCCATTTTTCAGAATCAAGCAATCTACATAATAAAACAGAGAAAAGAGAAAAGAACCCAAAAGAAGAAGAAGTAAAAGAAAGGCCATACCTTCGGTTTGGAGAAGAAAAATTTAGACAATTTGAGAGTTTGGGAGATGTTTATAGTTAGAAGTTTAAAAGGGCACTTAAAAAAGAAAAGAAAGGCAAATTTTGGGGTATCTTTTTCTTGTTTTGTTCGCTTACTGTTTTGTTTGCTTGTTTCTTAGCTTTGGTTTTGGTTTCCCTTCTCATTTCCACATCCATTTCCTTTATTTAATTTTTTTTTCCTTTCTATCTTTCTGTCTCTCTCTTTTTTTTCTCCTGTTTCTGTTTCTTATTTTTCCACTTAATTTTTTTTGGTTTATTTCATTATCATCGCTGACGTGGATGTGAGCTGGAATTTTGACATGTGGAATTAAAAAATGGATAAAATTCTAAGCCAGTGTGAAATAAATAATTGGAGCCTTTTAGAACCAAAAATTAAAAGGAAAGAAAGAAATAATTGGATCCTTTGGATTGGTCCCAACTGAAAATTATGTGTCTTTTTCTTTCCCTCAGTATATGGTGCTCATCAAACATGTTTTTATTTCATTTTTCATTTTTTTTCTCTAGACCTACCAACTTGCCTCTTGCCTGTGTGGCTGTGTCAAACGGCTGCTCTTCCTTGAGTAAATCTTTTGGAGTAAACTTTATAGAGGTAAGATCATGGGTGAAAAATACAAGTGTAAAATTCAATTTAGAGAAGGGGATCCAACTAACACAGATCTAATGACATTTTTTAGGGAAGGCAAGGCAATATGTGTAAATTCCAGGGATTGATGCTTGATAAAAGAACTTGTCCCAAAATTATGTGAAATAGAGAATAAAGTATTAATGGGGTTGTAACAGGTAATCGTAGTTTAGTAATGAATCTCATCATGGAATTAAAGTGTATAAGATAGGAAAAACTATTGCCTCTTAACAACGATCCGACCTTAGCTCAGTTGGTAGAGCGGAGGACTGTAGTGGGTTACCCTCATAGCCATCCTTAGGTCGCTGGTTCGAATCCGGCAGGTCGGATTTCTTTTGCTTTTTCTTAATTTTTTTTTTATATGACTAGAAAGTGGAAATCGATTTACAAGGATGAAAATCTTGTTAGGAAATGAAGTTTTGAATCCCCAAAAGAGGAAATTTGCTTTTCACCAAAAAAACGAGGAAATTTGCTTTTCACCAAAAAAGAAAAAAAGAGGAAATTTTCTTTTCACCAAAAAAGAAAAAAAAGAGGAAATTTGCTTTTCACCCAAAAAAAAAAGAGGAAATTTGCTATGCACATTGAAAAGGATGTATACGATACAAGTAGAATGTAATTCAAAAACGAGAGAGAAAAGAAAGAAGATGAATGTTGTGCAACTATGCAATAATAAGCTACTTGCATCCAAGAATGTGTCTTTTAAGACTGATATTCAAATGCAGAGCAAACACTAGCTTCCGAACCCCCAAAGATAGTTTGCAATAGAAAAAGGGTGCCATCATCATCAAACAGCAGCAAAATAACTGCAAAAATGGCAGGGCAGCCAACCTGAAAATTTGCATAAGCTTGAGAAGATTCATCAATTCACACAAGTATCACTGCCATAGTACTTGAGTTGACACAAATTAACTAGAAAATTCAATCCAAAAACACAAGTGAAACAAGAAAAGCATAGGGTCATAGGCATCAAAAAATTCCTTAAGATCGAAGAAATTCATCTACAAACTGTACTTTTCTTTTACATGTTTTATATTTCTTAAAAGTTCCAAAAAAGGGAGATTTGAAACTTACAAGATAAATACAGATGTGCATTACTGTATAGTAGTATCATTGTTCAACATTATCTTTTTTTGCTACTTAGGCACGTTTTTTAGGTAAGAACAATCAAATATGTAGCCCATTTGATGACTAAAGGCTCAAATAACGGCCTGAACTATCATAAAAATCTCAAATAAGGGCCCCAAAACACAATTTCAACAAATTAAAGTACATATTTAGTAGATTATGACATATTGTGCAAGGTATTAGCTAATACTAGTGTGTGAGATGTATATAAATTAAAAAGCACGGAAAAATCTTGTATCATACTACGTTTATTGAATTTATTTGGATTAAAATGTTTTGATTTTTAATTAATTTAATAATACCATTTTTCTATCAAAATTGATGTGTAGGCATGACAAGCATTGGTTTTCATCTGAGGAGAACCTAATTTGTAAAAATTTACTTAGTGTGTCTTCTAATTTGTTGAAATTGTGTTTTGGGGCCCTTATTTGAGATTTTTATGAAAGTTCGGGCCCTTATTTGAGATTACAGCCCCCATTTGATTGTGCTAGAATGATAGTTTGCCAATTTCCCTTGAATGCTTTATAGCAATTGAAAATGGGATATCATACATAGACATATCATTGAAAAAGACTACTGATGCATTAATTCATCCCAAAGCTAATACAATAAACAAAGAGAAAAAGTCTATAAAATGAACAACAATCGGTATTCAAATTCAAGCTGGTAGCAATCCGTACATCTAAAAGCATTCTATTCTATCATCAGAATCAATTACAAAAGGGAGAAAAAACAGAGTATAGTTTGAAAGAAAATAAATCCTTCAGGTGATGCTCCTTAATTTTGTTGCTAATCTTATATGCAGGCTTGCATGCATTTCTTGGGTCGAACAAGTCACATGAATTACCTACAAACCAGGAAGAAATATGATTAGATAGACAATCAAAACGAGAACAAAAGAGATAATCATATAGAAAATAATAAAATTATCTCACCTGCTACATTAAAAAGTTTATAATCTATGGATTTGGATGGAGGGTATGTGGCGAACTTTAAAGAAATCCTCTCCTTCTCTTCCATTTATCACTTGAATCCTTTCTACCAATGAGCTCGAAACAAATTGTAAACTCATTCCCTGCAGAGTAGTAATATTCTGCAACCCTTCTGGAAGCATCCTCAATTTCATACAATGGGACAATTTGAAACTCCTTAGACGTGCCATTGCTCCTTCTTCAATCTGCCACTCTTCTAGATTTACTAAAGATGTCATTTCAAGATAATCAAGCTGCGGAAACCCATTGGCAGAGCAAATAAGTTTAGTCCCACCGTATGATTTATCCCCTAACCGGAGAATCCTCAAGTGTTGAAGCTTTTCCAATTCAGCCATTGGATCCAACAACATCTCAGAGAACATCAAAGTTAATTTTGTAATGTTTTTTGGAAGAAATCTCAAAACAGGACGGGTTGGATTCAGAATCAGATCATCAGCTTGTATCATCCCTCCTAAGAATAGTTTGGAGATGTGATGACAATGAGAGAGTGGCTCCAAGTTTGAATATGCAACAGAATAATTTGATGAACTCATGTGCAATGACCGGAGGCAGCGTAATTCGCTCAATGATTTTAGTATAGGCTCAACATCTGTTGATCTCTGAAAAATTAGTCCTAAACTCCGTGTACAAGTCAAGCTCAACATTGCATTATTTCTAATAAAATTCTGGCCCACTTCTATGTACTTCAGTGTTTCAATATTTGTTGTTGAAGTATCCCTTGGTAGCAAGTAGATATTTACTCCATCAAACAAACTACATGATTTTGAAAGCCACCTTTTTCCTTTTACTGAAAAATGCCTTAAACGTTCCAACTTGAATAGAATCTCAGGAGTTATTGTTAATCCGCGACATTCGAGGTGTAAAGTGTGTAAACTCTTCAATTTGCTGATAGATCCTGGCAAGATGATTTCCTCTGAACATATCATCTTCAAATACCTCAAATGATGTAGCTCACCAATTTTACTTGACACATGCCACTTGAAACCCCTTTGCACATCCCCCTTCACAAGATTCAATACCCTTAAGAGTCTGAAATTACTGCATTTTGAAATGTCTACTTCTATCATTTCCTCATCTTGGAAGAGTAGAAGAGTGCGTAATTTTGGATGCTTTCCTTCCAAGCAAACACGTCTTTTGCTAGGATGAATAGCAATTCGCCGTTCCTTTGATTCTGCCAAGTTCACACAAAAAGGACCATTGTTTACACTAGATGCTGGCTGAATAATTCCAAGAAAGTTCTCCTCTCGAGCTTTCTCCACACATAAGTCCCTCAAGAGATCATGTACGCGACATGTTTTCACTCCTGTTCCTGTATTGTCAATCCTGCCAACTTGAACCAAACATCTGTTTATCAAGTCTTCAAGGCATTGTTCAGCTTCATCCTCCATTAGCAATCCCCCGCTTTCCAATGGTGGTGGAATGAAACCTTCAGCAATCCATAGTCGAATTAGTGTCTTTTTTGAGATCTCCCAATCTTCTGGATAATGGCCAAAGTATAAGAAGCATGGTTTCAAATGAAGTGGCAAATCATGGTAGCTTAAAACCAAAATTTCATTCACGGGCACCGCGCCATACTCGTTTAAGTGTGGATTGAATTTTCTTTGAACCCTCTCCCACTGAGCCACTGATCTTTTTGTTGCTAGCAATCCTCCCAACACAACGATTGCTAGAGGTAGACCTCCACATTTTTTCACCATGTCCTTTCCAAGTTTCTCAAATTCTTCTTGGCAAGCCTGTGACAACTCAATCCCATCTCCTGGGAATGCTTTCCTCCTGAATAGCTCCCAACTTTGATCACTTGTCAGAAGTGGTAGCTCGATTGGGGAGCTCAATGGATCAGCAAGTAATGCCACGTCCTTATTACGCGTCGTGAATAAAATCTTGCTTCCCTTCTTCCCTGGTGGAAATGCAGGTTTAAGGATATTCCAATGATCACTTCTCCAGATATCATCAAGTACCACCAAGTATCGTTTATCTTTCAACACATCTCTAAGTGTGCTCATCAATTCATCCTCTTTCATTTTATCCATTAACTCCCTAAATTCTTTAGAAGGAGATAAAACTTTTACTAGGATTTCATGAAAAACTTCCCTCCTCATACATTGTTGAGATATGAAAATCCAAGCACAAGAATCAAAATGTCTAATCACATCAATATGATGGTATAATTTATTTGCAAGAGTGGTCTTACCTATTCCCCCCATACCGATAATTGAAACAACACGAAGACTATCTTCTTCTTTCATCAACTGAGCCAAAACTTCCCTTGAGATACCATTCAAGCTCACAATAAAGTCTTCCTTAACATGTGAATATGTTCTTCTAAACAATTGTTGCCCGTGCCGGAAATTAGCAATAGACCTGATCTCTCCTTGATCATCAGATATCTCTTTATACACCGTAAGACTCTTGAAGATGTCATCAAGCTTAGTCTGGATGGCTCTGACATGATCCTCAATTGTGTGAAGATGAGAACGCTTGGAGTACCACTTGGTCATGACTCTAGTGAAAATATTACTAGAGTTGCATCTGTTTTGGTGTTGATGTGCAACTTTAAGGATGTAGGTGTCTAAAACATCTTCAGCCTCATAAGCAATCTCTCTGATTTGTTTCACCAAAGTGCGGCTAAGTTGATTTTGGTCTTGTTTACGATCTGCATCTTGCAAGGCACTTTTCATCCGCTCTAGTTCAGCCTCTAAGCGACCCTTTTCCTTGCCAACTCCTCGCAAGAAAATTGCTTCATGAGCAAGTAAATCCACCATTCTTTCAACAACTACAGTTACAATAGCCTCTGCCATTGCTACTGCTTCTATTTCTTTTTCCTCGAACAGATCGGAAATTGTAGCTTTAGCTGTGTAACTTTTTAATATAAAAAATCTCTATTTCTTTGTGGTGGGTGGTGGGTGCTTAACATTGGACTGGAAAAATTCCAGAAGGATAAGAATTTACTTTCCATTCCACCAATAAGAAAACAACTCAATTAAGTGGCAACGTGGCATTGACTATGACCTCTACCAAGCGTCTGCGCGTGAATTGATGTTCAATTCTAAAGTACAATTATTGAAGGCCCCAAAGTCATTGTTAATGTGGAAAGATTATAGATAGATTATTCATATCACTTCATATATAGTTTCAACCTATAGTATTTAGGTCCTAAAGTAATTTTGGTAATCTAAAACCGGTTTATTAACCATTTTGCCCCTTGAATTATGGGGTTAAGAACACAATTGGCCTCCTAAACTAAAATTGAGACAATTTGCCCCTCCATTATAGTGTTAAATGTCTTAAATTGTGAAATTTAGGTGGCTAACTGTGTTGAATTTGGAATTCAGGGAGTATTCTGTCGCGATTTTAATTTTAGGAGACATAATATCCTTGACTTTAGAGGGCCAAAAGGCTAATAACCCGTTTAAAATTTATGCTATAATTTGCACCAGAATAGAAGATTTTGTGAAACCGAGAGGAAATTTGGAGGAAGCTAAGCATATATTCATTGCCCCAACCAACCTTTAACTTTTTGCATCGACTTAAGAAATTTCTTATGGTAGTAATAATTTGATAAAGAAAATGGTGTTTCCAGGGGTGACTGTTTTCTTGTCGTATATATAGTAGCAAATTAAAGTACTACTATTATATATGTTTGTTTTCAAGGCATTGAATGGAAGAGAACTTGTTTGGATTAATATAATTTTGGTAAAATTACAGAATACATAAACACATAAATTTATCATTAAGATACCTTTTTTTAAAAAAAAAAAAACAGAATGAGAAAATTATCATTAAGCAGATTGGCAGATACTATAATGATTTTCAAAGTTTTTCAAAAGGACTCACAGGCTTGAAATCTTGAGATTTGGGGAAGCAAATTTGAGGAATTCAGGATCTTTTTCCAATACCAACATTCTCTCTTCATCTAAAGTTATCCAAGCTTCAATCCCTTTCCCACATTTTGTTTCAACAAAAACAGTGTGGTTTCTAAAAGCAGATCCAACTTTTCCAAACAGAGCAAACCATGTTGGATTTCCCCATCCATAATCTAGTTTGTAATATCCAAGATTGCACCAGCTTGTGAAGCCCAAAATATCAGGTTTTTCTGAGGAAAACATGGCTTCAAGCTGGTCAAAATACTCTGATATGGCTTCAAACCCTTGCTCACCTTGTAAAGAATCCAAGTATTCATCATCAAAAGCTGCAACCGATTCTTTCATCACGTCAACCAATTCGGACACTTTGGTGCCTTTCTCAGCAAGACTTGAAGCAATACCCCACCAAAACAGATTTCCAATGGAATCATGTAACAAATTAGGCTTCCTTCTTGGCCTCAGGCTCACAGCTTGGACTAATATGGATGGTTTGGCCGATCCTGATACCGCCCTTGATGCTTCCATGAAACATTTCCAGATTAAACCTGATAGAGCTTGAATCCGGGTTGGTGTTGCCTCAGAATATTCCCCTTTAGCCATATCCTTTAGTTTGGCTATTGCATTTGCCTCAAATATGAATCTCCTCGTCCTATAATTAGCTTCCGTGAACCACAAGTTTTCCATCATTGAAATGTAATTCTGTGGCACTTGATTTCTTGGTGGAAAAGCAATTGATGCCTCAGCTAAAGGAGGATTTCCAGCATTCTGATACGATCCGCGACAGATTGTACTCCAAACATTGACTAGATTGAAACCTGTTTGCACATCAGTAATCTTGTGAGACATTCCGAGCCCTAATGCTAACCCTCCACAAGCAAATATTGTTGCTTGACAAACCAAGAGAGGATGATGATCCTCATTGTTTGATTCCTTGGTGAAAGGTTGGCAAGGAAGCAACTTGTTCAATGACTCAATCTCATGGTGCTTGAGAAACTCCGATAAACGACAACTGATTCGAGCTGATAGAAACGGAACACCTTCATCGAAACGATCAATGAACATGTTATCTTTCATCCGACCCGAAAATGGATATAAGATGTTTAGGGTCTCTGAGAGAGATGTCTTCAGCCGAGCCAAGGCCATGGTGATTGTCACATTGGTTTCAGCCAAGGAGTAGAATATGATAGTTGTGACATAAGTTGAGGGGATGAGCTGATCAAAGAGACAGATTTTGAAAGGCTTGAGATTTTGGATTTCTGGTGAAGATGGTTTGATGATTTCTCTTGAAACAATTTGAACTTCCAAGTTCAACATTTTTGATGATCAGAGATATAGAGTAGTAATAAAAAGAAGTCTCTTTGCCAATAAGTCTTCTGTTTCATACCAAACAATGGTGTGAAGCTATATATATATACACATAGAAAAAATAAGTTAATTCAGAAATTCTATTATTATTACAATAAAACTCCCATCCCTTAGGCATGGGTTAGTAGTCTTCAGGCAGTTAAGAAACACTTCTGCCATCTATAATTGCTTTTGGTTACCATTTTTCAAGCCAGTTTTAAGTGCCCATTGCATTGCCACTTGCCGCATTAAATGATTGCATTGCCACTTGCCGCATTAAATGATTGCAGTATTTATCAAGATTTTATAAACATTACTATATTAGATCAGCAGAGGGTATGACTCAATGATTATTGATGTATGATTTTCTCCCTTTTTCCTCAAAACAAGGCAACGGCTAACTCAACACCAATAATGTAGTATAATGTTTCTGACCACTGGAAATCTGCAATAAATCATATTGATTTCCTGCTGTTTCCAAGAAGATGAATTTTGTTTTCAAATGACAAACTGAATATATATGAAACTTCAATTGAAATTTCAGATTAATTTAGGGGAATGCTAACTACTGCTATATAGTTAAAAGGAATGAGAATTTCTGGCATCAATAGTTAAAAGGAATGAGAATTTCTGGCATCAATTCTGAAACATGATAAGTTCCTAGAACTACTTTTGAGCATAGATAGGATTCTTCCTTAAATACATATTATACATATATATAGAAATAAGGAATACAAACTTATGAAATTGAAGAAGATTTGACTCTTCTCATTTCTTTTTGCATGTCCCATTCACTCATGTCATAACATCTGGTAAAATTTACCATAATAAGTTTCATCTTTTCAATTTTCTTTTATATGAAGAAAATTCATAGATGGGATGGGAATTTCTGTATGAAACTTCCTCATTACTAAGTATATTGGAAACTACTGCACTGCTATAATTAGGCTTCTTATAATGAACTGTAAAGCAATTTTAGTAGACTTGAGTTGCAACTGCTGAGACCATTGTGTTCATTCCACACATACCATGGCCCCGGCAAAGGCGATAATAGCCATTTTCTCCCCACCTTTTGCCCCATGAATTCTTGATGATCCAATAAGGCTGATTCCCAAGCCTAAGAATGGAGAACCCCTTGGCTCCATATCCAACAAGTAAAACACCATGGTTGAGCCATCTCTTGCCACAGATTAGTGGACACGAGACACCGCCGATGTAGGTTTGCATGAAGACAGCATTCAACCCAACTGCAATGTCAAAATCATTGTACCATATCAGTATATATCAATCTGATCATACCCTTTTTCTATTTATAGATTTAAAACCATTCTTATATCAATGGTAATGAACAATCTAGGTAATATTAAGATGACTACTTGATGATTATATGATGTCAAGTATATCTGATCAAAACAGGGTTATAGCAGAAAACTGATCAATAAATTGGTTTTGTAGGAATTAATTACTCACTAGCTAAAGGACCGCGAAGGACTAAATTTGCTGCAACTTGGTTTTCATCAATGGGGATATTAGTAAAATTCACAACTTTAACAGCTACTTTGTCTGGTTTGAATTTGCATTCGTCCCGTTTCCCGGTATATGGATATGTACTCTCTTCCTCTAATCCCCCTGCCTCAATCAAATACTTGTAGGCATTTGTCATTAGGCCTCCACCACAACCATCGTCACATGCACTTTTTTCCCTTGTATCACACTTCACAAACAAGCAAAGTGATAAGAAAAACAGAATACATATCAGAAAAGTATTTGCAGTTGCAGAGTTTTTTATGTTCTGCCGGATCCGTATCCGGATGTATGAAGATTATGTGAGTACAAATTCAATATGAAACTCACCATGTGATCACAATCTACAAGCTGTTGCTCACTTAGATTAAGAAGCTTCCCTGTTGCTATAAAATTAGCTCCTTCAATAACCCCTGTGGTGCTAAAAGCCCAACATGATCCACATGCACCCTATACATCACATATACATGTTTTGTTAAGAAAAATAACAAAATAAATTACATGTGCTGCTCAATATGAAAGGAAACAATTTGACAAACATCTCTAAATATAAAACATTTACTTTTTTCTCTTAATTTGATTTTGTTCCATACTTACTTCAATATCAAAAAGCAAGGGAAATTAATGGTGCTTGAATATATCTTAATCTATATGCACATGAAGTACTTTTTCAATTAGAACAAAGGGTCTTGGCACATATTCAACAATATGTATGTTTGGCCATAAAAAATAGTGAATTGATGATAAAATGTTGGAAAATAAGTTAGGAACTAGCCAAAGTAGAAAAGAAACAAATCTTTAAGAAAGGGGAAAAAGATAAGTGGATTAGTTATATATATCAATTTAACAAAACCATTACAATATATAAAGAGAAATGGGTTATTCTAGCAAGCTACCTGTGTCTTGACCTCAGTGACAGCTCCTTTTTCTCTCCAATCAAAACTCTCAGGCAACCCATCAACCTCAAGCTTTTCTGCTTCACTCCCAACACCATCAAACAACCGTGGCGCCGCCGCCGCACCGCCTTTCACCCCAGTGTAAAGCCTCTCAAACTCCTCCTCTGAGAGATCAGAGAATTGGGTAACTCCATGCACAGCCGTAGGATCAAGGGCTTGGTGCTCAGCAGCCCTGGCCAAGTTCTTGGCAAAGATCCCAAGGCGGTGCATGTGTTCCTCCTTGGTAGAGTACTTTTTGTCATACTTTTCAATGAAAACTTGGAACTCTTTGTGAATGAAATTTCTTGAGAATTTCCTGTTGAGAGTTGGGATATTGGGGATGAGATTTTCGTCTGTGACTTGGAATATGGCTGGTTCGACTTGTGGGGTTTCATGGAGAGCTAAGCAAAAAGAAAGAGTTGAGCTCAAGGTTATCAAAAAGACTGCAATGGCTATGGTGCATGTTAAGGTTAGGCTTTCTCCTTTCATTTTCTTTGTCTTCTCAATTGAGCTCTCCTCTTCTTCAGTTTCTTGGATTCAATGTTTCCTTTTATTCAATTCCTTTTAGCACCGTTTGGTTTTTGAGGATTTGAATTCTTTGAATTTTCTGGGTTTCTTTTTTGTTGACACATGTGTGTTGACTATATTGTCCTTAATTAGTTCCTTATTCCAATTTTAATGAAATGGCAAATAATAAAAAAAAAGTTGAATTAAAGAAAATTATCATATGTATGTATAACCAAAACAAATACTCCTAATTAACTAATTTTTTTTGGCCATCAATTAACTAATTATTTTAAATGATTCATTTTTTCTTTAATTTAAGATTGGGGATTTATACCTTTGATTGATATATATCGATCTTCTTCCTTTTACTAATTTTTGTTATTTTTCTTGCAAATTCAATATATGTATATTTTTATAGTTTCATGCATGATAACTATTTTTTTTTTAGAAAAGTAATGATACATTTCATGCATGATAATTAATGATTAGAAATTAGAATTAAAATATTGATTGAAAATAAAATAAAAAATACATAATAGTAGTAGAAATTTGATAAATGGATGAAGGGTGTAATGGTAATTAAGTGTGAAATTGGTGTGCATGCAGAAATGAGGTGTATGTTTTGATTAAAGGACACGTGGGGATTGTGCATGTAGAAGCTTGTTTACGTGCAAGCCATGCAGTGGTGCCTCTTGTTGCCAAATGATCAATTTGATCATTTTTCTCTTCTTTCTATATTCCAAGTTCCAGTGTAACTTGCACATTGCGTGAAGCTATTTTAAGTTCCAATGTCCAAGGTAAGGTGTTTAATGTTTCTGAAAAGAAAAATAATAGTAATAATAATAATAATATAATAATAATAATATAATAATAATAATAAATAAATAAATAAAAATAAAAATAAAAATAAAAATAAAAGGGTAAGGTGTTCAATGAATTTGGGGATCTTATATTAAAGCCTTGAATTAATGAGGCCCGAGCCATAAGGGCTTTTCTCGCATGTTCATTGAAAAATATGGTGGAGTCTAGCCCAAACAAACCCAATTGGATGATGTGAGTTGGGCTCCAATATCTAATTTTGTAACATCCGATTTATTCTCCTATCTCCACTATATAAACGTATTATACCCCGCCGTCCATCGAACACACCCAAAAGAAAAGAAAAGAAACTTGCGCTAAAAGAAGCTTTTTTAGGTATTTGTCCTTTAACTCCTTGGTCTCCTCTCTCACCCCTCTCAACGGCCGACCGTCCCTATGATTTGTCTTCCCTTGACCATGGCAAGAACAGAGATCAAGAGCAATCATGGAAGCAAAGAGATCAGCAGGAGCAGCAGCAATCATGGAAGCAAAGAGATCAGAAGAAGAGTGACAGACTCAGCAATCTGCCAGACGAGATCTTACTCCACATCCTTTCCTTGTTACCAGAAACCAGGTTTTGCGTTCAAACCTGTCTTCTCTCCAACAGGTGGAAGACCTTGTGGACTTGTGTTCCAGACCTAATCTTTCACAGATATGAGCATCGCAAGGCTTCGTCGTTCAAGAACATGGTGTTCCATGTCTTGTCCAATCGCGACAGTAATCTCACCGTCACCAATTTCTCTTTCAATTACTATGGGAAAGATAAGTCGATTATAACTAGAATAATCAACTATGCTGCCTCCCATAATGTGATGAATTTAAGACTTTACTTAGAATTAGCATCTTTGAAACTCTTGTTCCCTCACATCAACAACTGTCGTTCCTTGAAAACTCTTAAGTTGGAATCTTTAAATGGCTTGCATCTGTTGGAGGGTTTCGCTCTTCCGAGTTTGACAGCTTTATGTCTCTCTTGTTGTAGTTTCTGGGGTAATAATGATGAAGGTGATCAACCCACTTCAGTTGACCCTTTTGTAGGGCTCTTCAATCTTAAGAGTCTGCAAATATACAACTGTGACATGGGTAGTGTCCAAAATTTTAGAATTTACGGACCTCAACTTGATAGCTTGACCATAAAGATCAGCTATTTCAATGGTGAGGTTGTGATTTTTGCCCCAAAACTCCAGTTTTTCAGTTTTAAGAATGATAATCCTCGTGTGAAATTCTCCTATCTTGATTTCCCACTCTTGGAAATTGCGGATATTGATGCTTATGTATCGTTTTTCATCACAAATGAGTTGATTGAAAAATCCCTTTTGGATATGATGAATTTGTTCCGAGGGCTTTATCATGTGCGGTCTCTGGTGCTTAACCAATGCATCATTAAGGTAAATTTCATCAGCTGTTTCTTTTTTTTTTTTTTTATAGTGGAATTGAATTGACATGTCTCTGATCTGATGACTAATTATAATATAATGTAGCGGCTCATGGAGTTTCCTGGTGTATTAGAAGATCAAGCATCTCCCTTTGTTAGATTAAAGACTATGAAAGTGAAATACTCTTCCTGTTATGACAGCTCTTTCAATATACCAGACAATGTCATGAACTACTTTGGCCAAAATATAACACTTGAGCATATTTAATTAAGAGGTAAGCACACTTGTGACTTGTGAGCGACTTTTGTTCTTCGATCGGTACTTGCAGCACGTGAAATTTCTTTTAGCAATCAATTGTTTAGTTCCTTTGTCTAGTTCTGTCCTCTCATAGTTATTTTTGCTTGCTCCTGCATGCCCTTTGGTTGTGATTGTTACTACTTAAAATGGTCACCTTGGAGTCTTGGAATAAGGTTAAATTATTAGTAAAAAGCAATAGCTGCTAGTGAATTTAAATCCTATGAAATTGGTTACTTGTCTCTAATTTATTTATATCCAATATAATTGCCTAGTGACCATACTGACTAGTGAGGGTAATGATTCCTTAGATCAGTTTAGAGATGTCCAATGGCACTGGTCACTAGATAAGTCTTTTCCGCTGATATATCTGCTTCTAAACTATATATAGATATGATCAAGCAATCCTATTTTTCTTTTTAATGAAATTGTTGAGAATGACATTTGTGCTTTTGACTCATTCTTGCAGCTGTGGGGTTTTAGAGGTTTGTGTCACTTGTGATATACAGAGTTGAGGTGGGTATAACTAATTAATAAATCTCATGGCTTTCATCTATTTTCAACCCTTATATATATCTTCTTTAATTTCTTCATTTTTTTTATGTATAAATGGCTTACTTTGGTGAGTCTTGTTGTCTTTGTTGCAGAATCGATGGCACTACAGAAATCTGAAGATATAAGAAAGAGAAGAGTCTTGTGTTGACCTAGTTTAAACAGTTTCACATTTTTTTTCTCTTTTTATGAGACAATTGAATATAATTCGTACTTGCAGAACTTATAATATTTACTTTTTCTCCTTCGCCTAATTTCATTTTAGGTAATATATAGGAGTATCAGAATTTTTTTTTTCAATCAACTTTATTTTGTTAAAGCAAGTCTGCATTATTCGTTGGTTACTTAACCTTTTTCATAGGATTAACCTTTTTTTTACAAGGTTAGAAGTACTACTAGACCCATTACTATAAGCACTACCAATATCCAAATATTACTCACACTTTCAAATATTACTCACACTTTTTCACCTTAAATTTGAATGTTTCAAAATACTTCAAAAATATATCCTCCAAACACCTAAATATCCTTTATATTTGAGAAATTATTAGGTGGGACACACCCAATACTATTTTTTTAGTTTGTATTTATAGTCTCTCCCTATTAAATATCTAGTTAATACTTATAGTCTCTCCTTTTAATTAAGTAGTACACTTCTAGGAGTGGGGGTTTAGTAGTAGTCAAACCCTTTCCTTTCTGTTTTCTTGGAAATGGAGATCGGAGAATTATAAAATCCATTCAAAATTGTAACCAAAATGGTTTATGGGCCAAGTGCCGAAGGCATGAGCCATGAGCCGGTAAGGGATGACCCATAATCAAGAATTGTAAGACTGTGGCCTGCTACTACTAGGGTTTCTAGGCTTCCTTTTTTTTTTTATTAGAAAAAGACTTCATTAATCGAAGTTAACTAACAAAAGAGTGGGACTCAGTCCCTGGAATCCTACTAGTGGGGATAGCAGAATACCCACCTCTACTATCTTGGAGCTCAGCTCCAACAAGATCTAATCTTAGATGGGTAAGCCTCAGGCTCCAATCCAACAAAAACATAGAATTTAAGTGATTATGCTCCCACGTTTAACTTCACATGCATGCATTTTCTTAAAAAGTTATGAAGTGGTGACGTGGTCCTCTTGTAAACCGTAGATTACCCTTGTGATATCAGTGGACATCTCTATTGTTTTTTACTAGTTTGAGATAAGTTTTCTTTCGTTAATTTTTTGTCCTAATATATATTTTGACTCCTAAACTTGTAAAAATGAACAAATAAGCCATTAAACTTTCAAAATTGTCTAGTAGCAAAAAAACTTTCAAAATTGTCAATTGCACATTTAAATTTGTAATAAAAAAAATGGACAAATAATTCCTTTTGGACGAAAATTGATTCGATTCAGTTGGTTTCGTCATAGCTGTACCAATTTTCATCTAAAGGGTTCATTTGTCAATTTTTACAAATCCAGACGTATAATTAACAATTTTGAAAGTTCAAGAGATTTGTCATCTTCTTACAAATTTAGGGGCTAAAATGTATATTAAACCGTTAATTTTGGTTTGAAACCCCAAATGAAATTAGGATTAAGAAATAGAGAAAGAAAGATAAGGGTGCCTCTCTTTGCTGCATAAGGAAGGTAGAAGTAGAGCTGTTCAAGGGCCGGGCTACCCGCCCAAGCCCGTAAGCCCGCCCGATATTTTAAAGGGCTTGGACAAGAATTTTAAGCCCGTTGGATGGGCTTGCACAAAAATATCAAGCCCGTTTATTAAATGGGCCGGGCTTGGGTATGAGAGCAAAAGCCCAAGCCCGGCCCGGGCCCAGCCCGATTAAGAAAATATATTTGTTTTTATTTTTTATTTGTTGATATATAATATATATTAAATATACTTTATACGTACACCATATGTTAAATAAGAAAAAGATGAATAATATATATAGAAAATCTTATTATCAATGAGAATAGTATGTTATAGGTAGTATATATCATATTTTATATTTACAATTATATTTATATAATTAATTAATATAATTTAATTCTTAAAATAATTATTAAAAAAATATTAAACGGGCTTTTGGACGGGCCTTGGTCTAAATATTTGATAAATGGGCCGGGCTTGGACAAAAGTTTGAGACCCGTTTTATAAATGGGCCGGGCTTGGCAACACTAATGGCCTTAATCTCAAGGCTAGGCCCGGCCCGGCTCGACCCATGAACAGGTAGAAGCCAAGTTGAAAAAAGAAATCATGGATTCTTCTATCCTTGTATGATGATGAGCTTTAAACTTTAAAGAAAAGAATTATTTGCATTTTATTCTTGGTACATTGAAGAGCTATGCCAATGAGGGAAGTGGGATATAGGTAAACCTTAATCCTGACTTGGTATGGAATCATTATATCACTTCAACAAATCATATATTAGTATAGACTATGAATGGTTTTCCTCTCAAAAGTCATAAGTCATATTAGATATTTGACCGGCGCTTTGCAACGGTTTGAGAAGATTATGAAAAGATTGAGCCTTTATATTATTTATGTCGTGTTTCAGTATATTAATTTAAGTGGCTTGTGAAGATTTTGTTGTTTCTTTTAGGACACCATACATAATGTTTTGAAGCCATGATTTAAGTTACCTAAATAGAATGTCTCAATTCCTTTGTTTAAAAATTACTATTATTTAGAATGTTGGTTATGGATTATATAATCCATAGGTGTTTTTTTTACTATATATGGTGTAACAGTGCAAGTGAGAAGTCAATGAGGAAATTGTTTATAATGCAAATCGTTTGGTTCATTTATGATATGATAAGAAATTTGATTGAGAAATTTTATTTCATGAATGAAATAGCAGATTTCTAGTTCTTGACATGATTAATTAGGACAAAATGCTTTCGAGTCCTTCAAAAAAGTCGCAGATCATGTAATAACTTTTAACCGACACTTGAATAAGTTCAATCGGACATGTGGATCAAAAATTATACGATATTAAATAGAACGTCAATCGAAATCACAAAATTTTGGAAGCATTTTTTGTAATCAAAACATTAAAATTGGCTTCTGAGTTTTTCATGAAAGTTGTAGATCATGAAATCACATTTTAATAGACACTTGATTAATCACCTTAATCAGACAAATAGAACAAAAAATACAAAAATAAAAGCCAAAGCGTTAAATCGTCCAACTCATAATTGTAAAGCATTAAATAGCATAAAGCATAAAAGTATGAGGATCATTTGATAAATAATCCAGCAAAAAAAATATTTGTTTATGGAGACCAAACATAAAAATTCCCTCTTGAACTCTCCACGAAACTCATTAATCAAGTTCAGCTTTCAGGCCCTTGACGAAAGTCGTGGATCACATAATAACCTTTTAACTGACACTTGAACAACCTCAATCGGACAAATGGACCGAAAATTATACAATATTAGATAGACCACCAATCGAGATCAAGCATTTTTAAGAATCAAAACATTAAAATTGGCTTATGAAATCTCATGAAAGTTGTAGATCATGAAAATACCTTTTAATAGACACTTGAATCACCTTAATCGGACAAATATAACAAAAAATACAAAAACAAAAGTCGACGCGTTAAATCGTTCAACCCATAATTGTAAAGGATTAAATAGCATAAAACATAAAAATATGAGTATCATTCGATAAATAATCCAACAAAAAAAATTTCTTTATGGAGAATGGGCCCACGAAGAGTAACTTTTTTGTAAAGTTCCAAAAATACCCTCGGTCCTCAACCAAAATAACAAAAAAATCGAGTATGAAAATACCGAAATACCCCTAATAATTTGTTCTTGGGTGAATATGGTGCATCTTATAACTGGACAAAGGGGTAATTTTCTTTCCAACTTTAATATATGTCATATAGATGTTATAGATGTGAGTAACTGAGTAAAAAAATCCAAACTAACTATAGTAGTAAAAAAAATATGAGGATAAATTTGGGTTTACACTTATTTAAAAAAATATTTAAAAACAAATTCAGTTAAAACACTACTCTATCTTTTTGTACCAAAGAAATATTTAAAAAATTAAAACTTACCCAACATGATAATTTTTCTCACCGAAAGGTTAAACTACCCACTATCTCTTACAGCACGTTCGAGGTAGAGTTTCTAAAAATGAAAAAAAAATAAATAACTGGTGACATGAAAATAAATATTCCGAAAACTATTTTAAAATTTATTTTTTAACTTTTTCTTTTTCATAAAACTTATCATAAACTGACGTGACATTTTCAGACCACGAGATATGATGACGTGGCTTTTTCTCATGGCAGAAGAGCTTATTTGGCTAAAATTGGATTTTCAAGGGTTCGATTGGTCAAAATTGAAGTTCATAGGTTTATTTGACACTTTTCGTATAGTTTATGGGCCTATTTTTTCTAATAGGCCTAAAAAATTATTGTGAACAATTAAAATAAATATAACTAGAGTCTCATTCGATTTGTAAAAATGTTTAAAATAATGAATAATATATGTATATATATATATATAACTCTTTTTTTAATGAGAATTTTTGAAAGGGTCAAAAGAGTTCATACCATAAAGCAGACGCTCAAAACTTCTGAAGTATATTAAAGACTGTTTATACCCTAATTTCCATTTAGGGTTATTGGGTAAATGCACTTGAAGATACAAGATCAAAGGCTGAGATTCAATCTAAAAAATCCTAAGAATAGATAATTTTAACCATCTTAGGCCAAAGTCAACTAGGAAAAGGTTTGATTTTTTGACTCTATGAACTTAATTTCTCCTAATTTAACTATGGAAGTTAAGGAAATTATGATAATTGAAGGAAAATTAAGTGATTTATATTTGAGATATATTTGGGCTGCCCCATTTACTGCATAAATTAGGACTAGGCCGGATCATGCCATTGAAATTCGAATTTGGGCCTTCCCGAGATAAACTTTTGAATGTTTTTCAATCAAGGACAACTCGATTAGGGTTTCGAATTTGAACTTGGAAATGAGTGATTCAAGGCTGCGGTTTTTACTAAATATGTTCATCTAGTGGCAAAGGTCATATGCTCAAGTCGAGCCACATTTGACACTTTTCATAAATTTTTCTGGTTTTTCAATTAAGGACAGTATGGCTTTTCCACCTCTTTTTAAGCCATTTCCTTGATCGATTTTTGACAACCTTGACATATGAATATAGTGGCATGGTATTGCACATATTTCCAGGTTCAATTGATGAAATTCACGTTTTGGGCACTTGGAAGCAGTTTCATCACCATTTTTTCACTTCGAACTTGCTTTGATGCCTTTTTTGCTTCACTAAAGCTAGGGGTTTGATTTAATTCCGAAATTTGGCAATAAAATGTGATAATTACCACATTCCCACGTCCTAAGGCAGTTAGGAGACTATCTTGGCTGATTGGAGAAGTTTCCTTGTGCAATCAGGATTTTGAATCAAAAATTAAATGCAGCAGATGAGGTGGGAGTGAAGTGGATTCATTTTGGACCGTTGGATTGCTAAAGCCCTAGCCTTTGCCACCCCTATAAATACAGCAGCAGTAGCAGCAACGTGGAAAGCCCTTTCAACATTAACAAAAACTTGCCTAAAGCAATCAAACAAGCCCAGAGCTCTCCCTCTCAAATTCTCAAGCTTTTTCATTTCATTTGTTCATCAAGATCTACATCTTGTTCATATTTTTACTCATTTCAATCTTGTTTACAAGACATCTCTTGTATTTCATTTTCTCTGCACTTTAATAACAACATCTTGTTATTTTCTCATTTCAATAAAGAAAAATCCTTTCAACAACACTCATTTAATTTTGAGATGAATCTGGAATCAATGATATTAGATGCTCCGATGTGACTTTGATTCAGGACTCACAAATCGTTTGATCTTTATTTTACTGCAATCCACGCAACATTTACTTTCTCCGCACTTTTATCAATTTTTGCAACAAAATTGATTGGCAAACTCGTTCCTAACAAAAAGATTAAACAAAGCTAAAGAGAAATTTGGAAATTCTTCATTGCCTTCTCAGGTGGTTAATTACACAATATAAGGGACAAAAGGAATTAGGAATAAATTGTAATTGCAACATAATATTTTCTAAATAACTGAATTGTAACCAAAGAGTGCTTATTTCATCACGAAATCCTTGGTCCACGATGGCACTATGGGAACACGTTTGCTAAGAGCTGGAGGATCAAGCGTTGCTACCTCTAAGCCCGTTGCTAAAGTAAGCTAAAGGATGACCATTCTGGACCAGTACCGCCCGCACGGCAATGCCGGAAGCATCCGTTTCTAGCTCAAAGGTCTGAGAAAAATTTGGCAGGCTGAGCACTGGTGCTGTAGTAAAAGCCTGCTTCAATGCTTCAAATGAGTGTTGAGTAGCCTGATCCCAATGGAAATTATCTTTTTTGAGTAAATCTGTTAACGGTGCAGAAATAGTGGCATAATTACGGATAAATTTCCGATAGTAACCAATAAGCCCCAAAAAACCTCGCAAGGCTCGTAAATTTCTTGGCTCTGGCCAAGCCAATATGGCCTCAATTTTAGTGGCATCCATTTGCACTCCCTGAGCACTAATAATGTGACCCAAATAATCCAAAGCAGCTTAGGCAAAAGAACATTTATAGCGTTTGGCAAAGAAATTGTAAATAGAGAGAGTGTGAAGAACATGTTGCAAGTGAGAAACATGCTCAGAGAGGGATCGACTGTACACCAATATATCATCGAAGAAGACCAAAACAAATTTGCGTAAGTATGGCCAGAAGAGGTCATTCATGTCTGCCTGAAATGTTGAAGGTGCATTGGTAAGACCAAATCGCATTACCAAAAATTCATAATGGCCATCCACTGTTCGAAAAGCAGTCTTTGGAACATCTTCGGTTGCGACCTTGATTTGATGATAACCAGCTCAGAGGTCAATTTTAGAGAAGATGGAAGCGCCATGTAACTCATCGTGTAACTCATCAACAGTGGGAATCGGAAAACGATCTCTAACTGTAATGGCGTTCACGGCTCTATAATCCACACAAAATCGCCAAGTTCCATCTTTTTTACGCACCAATAATACTGGGGAAGAAAAGGGACTAGTACTGGGTTGAATAATTCCTTCTTGTAACATATCAGCAATGAGCACTTCCATGTCTTTCTTTTAATGATAGGGATACCTATAAGGCTTGACGTTGACCGGGGAGGCACCGGAAGTGAGGTGAATGTGATGATCATAGGAACGACTAGGTGGTAATCCATGCGGCTCATCAAACACTGCCTTATATTGATCAAGAAGCTCATGGATAGCCGTCGGATTCGAAGCAAAAGAAAGAGCAGAACCACAAGACTCATTAGGTATCAATGTCAAAAGCTGCGCGGATAATAATGAATTATTTTGGGCCAATTTTTTGAGCTGGGCTGCAGAGAGTTGGGTTGGTGGCTGTAAATGTTGACCCAGCAAAGTAATTAAAGACCCTTTATGGACAAATGAAATAGAGGGAATGCTAAAATCAGCCAATAATGGGCCCAACTGAGCCAACCACTGAATTCCCAATACTAAGTCCGCCCCACTAATGTCCAACAAGAACAGATCCAACTGAAAAGAATGACTTTGTAGAGTTACCGATAAATCGGAAACACGCCCTTCACACTGGAGCGTTTCACCATTGCCGACCATTACAGCAAATGACGGTGCGGGTTCAATTGCAAGAGACAGGAATCGAGCAACGCAAGGCTGGATTAGGTTATACGTGCTTCTCGAATCAATAAGCACCGTGAAGCGTTCCCTATGAATCTCTGCAAATAATTTCCATGTGTTTGGAGAGGAAGAACCGTATAAAGCATTGAATGATACCTGAAATTTAGATTCGTCCAAAGGGGATGGTGGTAAGGGAAGCTCGGCCAACGAAAGAAGAACCGTAGTTTGCAAAGTAGCCGAGTCAGGGGACTCTATTATGGATTCATCTTCTGTTTGTAAGAGCAAAAAAGGTGTAGTTCTGCATTTGTGGCCTGGTTGGTACTGGTCATCACAATTATAGCATAGGCCTTTGGCTCACCTAGCTTGCATTTTAGAGGGGGTGAGGCGTTTAATGGTGGGTTGAGAAGGGGGTGCTGGTAAAGCAAGGGGAGGCCGTGGTGGAGCAGGCAAAGCCATAGGTTGCCGAGGAGGCATGGGAGGCAACGATGGGCTGAATGGTGCCTGAGATAGTTGTCTATGGTATGCTGGTATGCTCCTCGTCCTTCAGGAAGTTTGGCTTCCACCATTAGAGCAAGCTCAAAAGCTTGATAGTGGGTAAGAGGATGGAACATGATCACTTCTTGCTGAATCTCTGGTTTAAGCCCCGAAACAAAGAGATTCATTATATGCTCTTGAGTAAGACCCACAACACGATTGGCCAAGATCTCAAATTCACGTTGGTACCGAGACACTGTCGAGGTTTGACGAAGCTTAAACAGAGCAACCTGTGGTTGAAGGTACCCTGAAGCACTGAATCGCAGTTCTAAAGAGCGAGTAAAAGTGGACTAATCATAGAGTTGATGGTTGTTGAACATCCATTGAAACCAGGTAAGTGCTTCACCGGTCATGAAAAAGGAGGCAACCGTAATTCGCTGTTCAGGGGAAATCTGGTAGAATCGGAAATATTGCTTCGCTTGGAAAATCCATGAATGGGGATCTGAACCATCGAAATAATTCAAGTAGAAACGGGGGATTTTGAGGTTGGTATTTTGGATGGCAGAGGTCAGGGCAGAACCTGTGGTGTCAAGGGAGGATGAAGGGGAAGAAGAAGTTACTCCCTCCCATTCAAAATAAGTGAAACATTTCAACTTTTGCAGCCTTTCAAAATAAGTGAAACAATTACAAAATCAATGCAATTTTACTCTTTTTTCCATATATACCCCTAAGTGTTAATTAAAGTGGTTTAACTTTTAAATGGTCTTGGAAAGTTGTGAAGGGAGAGAAGATTTATTAATTAATTGTTTATAAAAATTTTTGAAGGGTAATTATGCCATTTTAAGTGATTTTTTACTAAATTTAAAACCAACTAATCATTGCCTTGGTCTGTGTAACATTCCTAGTGTTTCACTTATTCTGAATGAGAGGGAGTATTGGTGTAGAGGGAGGGAGAGATGGAGGAGGCGGTTTCTTCTCCAATTGAGCGAGCTGCACTTGAAGGTCAGTAATGGAGGAAGAGTTATTTTCTAGCTTGGTTTCGAGAGAGGTTTTCAGATCTTGCATTTGAGCGGTAAGCGCCGCAAGGGCCTCAACGAAATCGACTTTGCTCCCCATGAGTGCTCTCAACGAAAGCACCAATGATGCAAACTCGTTCCTAACAGAAAGATTAAACAAAGCTAAAGAGAAATTTGGAAATTCTTCATTGCCTTCTCAGGTGGTTAATTACACAATATAAGGGACAAAAGGAATAATAAATAAATTGTAATTGCATCATAATATTTTCTAAATAACTGAATTGTAACCAAATAGTGCTTATTTCATCATGAAATCCTTGGTCCACGATGGCACTATGGGAACACGTTTGCTAAGAACTGGAGGATCAAGCCTTGCTATCTCTAAGCCTGTATCAGGCACACCCGGTACTAGTGGTGGATCTAGCAAATTTCTTTAGGATGGACACAATATTTTGTATAGATACATTGACAATAATATTATTAATGGCTTATGGACTATGATTAAAGGGCACATTGATGAATTAAGAACTATGACTTAAGGGCACAATGATGAATTAATTTTATCAATTGAGGATGGGAATACATGATCGAGTTGGGGTGGCTTACGGTTATGACTTAAGGGCACAATGATGAATTAAGGACTAAGATTTCATGGCACAATAATGAATTGATCAATTAAGGGTGTGCAGACAATGATGAATTGATCAATTGGTGTGGACATGATCAAGTTGTGGACATGAATTAGGAAGATAGAAATTAAGGATGGATAGGTGCCCACCCTCATTTCAATATAAATTCGCCCCTGCCCGGTATCCTTCTCCACGAAAATCTTGAGAAAGATCTTTGGCGCAACAAAGACTTTTAGCTATTAAGAATTTGATAGATATATATAGTAGCTAGAATTCGAATTTCCACACAAGGATAATCGAAGGTAAATTAACAGAATTAACAGAATAAGAATAGATTAGGTTGAAAAATGAAAATTTTACCGGCACGAAAATCCGACAAAGATGATTGTTTTTCCAAGTCATCAAAACAAATATATTCATTGTTTGCATTAATTAATTTGGTCTTACAAGAGTGGGAAAGTAAGAAAAACTTGTTGATCTAGAGTTTATGACTTTAGATAATGTGAAAAGAGTTGCAATTTCAATGTCCAATTTTTCCTATAATAATAATAATAATAAATATAATATAATAATATACTATAATATTAATGTTTGGGTTATCCTAATTTGAAATTCAATGATGTTTTCTAAGTTCTTAATCTAATAATTAACCACATTCTTATATTGTCGACAGGTGATTTCAAAAAATTATATTAAATCCAATTTGATAAGTACTATATAACTCTCGATATTAATCTTGAGTTATATTCTCTATTAGGGGCAAAAAAAGAAAAAAAAAAGAATTCAAATGGGTATACGTACTCATAGACATAGACTATATATTGTTATAAATAAATAGAAATATATAAATAAATGAGTTATATTGAGACAAATTAAAGACCATCATTCTCATTTGACCCCTTAAAACAAGTCTAGGTTTTCATTTGATGGTAGAACAATCACTTTGTCTATGAGAATCTTGACTAAAAGCAAATCTGCGTGGAAAATTTCCAGAAACCAATATAATGGCATGCATGCATCGCATGTGCCAAAACAAGGTGTGTTTCACTTTTGTCTTTTGCCAAATGAAATTTAGCTAGTCAAGTCCCTTTGATGACACTTCGATGAAAAGTTATTATTTTCTATTTCACCGCTTCCATGGGAAATTAACCATTTTTCTCCGAAATGTGTATGTGAAAGTTCAGAAAATTTTTCCTACCACGTACGAAGCTGTCTTTTTTTTTTTCCTCTTGATCATCCTTTTTCTTTCTTTTTTTTCTCATAAATTAAAAAATTTACTAGGGATGCATCTAGAGAACTTTAATTAGATTAATTTCCAACATGCATGATCTTAGGTTGATAAATTATGAGAAGTTTGTATAATATAATTAACCATATTATTAATGAACTAAATGGAAAAATCTTCTTGCTTAACAAAATCGCTGTTCAAAACTAATGTATAAACAAATAATGTCTTGAATACATAAGAGGAAAATGGTAGCCACCCTGATGGCTTGAAGCCTTGAACGTTAAAAAAATAAATAACCCCAAAATATTGACCTAGTCAAATCAGTTATATATAGTTCATATTTTGAAATCCTTCAAAATAGAACTGGACTCAGCTCCCATCTGTTGAGAAAATGTTGAAAAATAACCGTGTTGTTGTACCCAAAAAAAAAAATTAACTTTGATGTGAAGTCAAATATAAATAAGAAAGGGCAGAAAATTATAAAAAGTTATTTGATCTGTAATCAAACTTTCTGATTAATTAGTGGTTCAAACCTTTAGGAAAAACTTATAATAATATATTTATTATATATCGAGAGAAATCACCTTGTATATTACGGTAGAGAGACTTGGAGGAAATTAAAATTTAAAACCCCACCACCTATGTACCCAAAAATTCCCACCTTTGCTTCTATATAAACCACGAATTCTCTCCTACCATATAACCTGCGCATATTCCATCAACAATATTCGGAAGAGGAAAAAAAAACCCCTATATATTTCCAAGCTTTTCTTGTTATTTCATAGCAGTTGAACTTTATCCCAATAATTTCCTAAGTATGGCTAAACATATTGGGTTCTTCATTTTGTTCTTCATGATTTTCCTACTATCTTCAAACCCTAGAATTGTTGAAAGTAGAGTTCTCAAGCGCGTTCATCAGCAAGGTAATTTAGTATATCTCGGATTTTCTTATAACTCATTATAATTTATATATATGTAACAAATTAGCATATATATATATAGCTGATTATATTATGATGGACAAGATTTAATGGTTTTTAATGATCATATTTTTCATGATCTGAATGTATATAGGGCATGCAAGTTTTGCCACCTTGGGAATTGTATGCAAATGCTGTGATGGAGAAGGAGTTGAATGCAAGAGCTCATGGAATGCTTCTTATGCTTGCCCTAAGCTTCAATGTCTTCCATGGAAGTACCAGTAATAACTACCAGCAGCTGTCTGAATTCTGATGGTTATTATATATGATCAATATATATATATATATATATATATATATAAAATAAGATTTGATTCTTAATTTGTCTGTTTTGCTAGTGATTTGATGATATTGTAGTTTACAAATTATATACTTAAGCTAACTAGATTATCAACTATACATGGATTATTAAACCTGTGAGATGCAGGCTGTCAAAATGTTAGATAAGAATGTTACAATTCCACTTTTAGTCATTCAAAAAGGAATTTATATCGTATTTTCAACTTTTGAATTTTGATGATGTGGATCTCAATGAAATGATGATAATCCCCTAAACTTCATTATTGAAAAAGAATTATGAGTTCCTAGAGAAAATTCATTATCCCCAAAAGAGACATGAAAAGAATCTAAATGACCATTTTGTAGCCTCCACCATAATGGTTTTAAATTTTCTAGAAGAAATAGCATGTAGAATAAGATTGGGCTGAGAGAAATTGAAGTTTGCTTAAATTCATTGCATGGAACTTTCTAATTTCTTGTCAACCTTTTTCTCATATTTTAATTTCTTTCTTTTTTTTTTTGACATTCATCTTAATTTCTTTCTTGTCAACCCATTTTTGCCCTTGTTAGGGAGTACATATTATAGTACTTTTTTTCTCATCAACTATTTTCTATTTTCTTGAAAATTGAAACAAAATAACTGTTGATACCTCAATTTACACTTGAGGGTAAATATGTCCTTAATAATGTTAGAACAAGATGTGTGGCTCAGATTTGATCTAAAATCTTAAGCTAGGTCAGATTTGGTGCCACCATAATCATAATTCAATTAGGAAAATAATTTAATTTTCCTAATTTCATATAATTGGGCCGAAATTAGCAATAATTATTGAAAAATAATAATTATTTTATAATTATTATTATTTCAATAAATGATGGTCAGAAAAGAATTAAAGTCATCCTGTATGATTTTTGATTATGATGGAAACTTAATTCTTATATGACGACCATCCTAATTTTATGAAAATATACCATGCCATGTCTAATTTAGACATGTGGCATGATGTATGACGCAATAGGGCTAGATCCAAGCCGCCCATGCCCTAATTTGGCCATTAGAATCAAAATTACAACTTTGCATTTTGTTCAATTAAGGATAAAAGGCAAAATTGATAAAATTGATGGGGCTAGGAAGGTGCGATTTCAACATATGATATATCATTTTGATCCTCGACTTTCATAGATCATTCTGGCAAACTTTCATCTCATTCTGACTTAAGATGAAAAATTTATGCACATTTTTTCAATTAAGGACAGTTTGAGGTGTGAAACCAATTTCACCATGACAGAGAGCTCATTTTCGACCAAGATTTTTTCTATGGTCTTAATATGATAGTTGAACCCTACTGGTGAAATTTCGACTCAATCTGACTTCGTTTGCAATGTTTACACATTTTTCAATTAAGGACAGGAGGCTTTCTACCTCGGTTTAGTCAAAATTGAATCTGATTTTTGCTCTGGCCAAATTAATGACCAAGAATGATCAATTTATGATCAATTTCGTGGCCTAGGATGTTCTGGTCGAATATGAGATCATTTGGCTATTTTTTGCAACAATCAGTATACAATGTAGCACAGTTAGGACCTAAATCAGTTCAGATTGCATCAGATTGGAAGCAGATTTCGTCCAAGCCATTTTTGGGAAGATATGGCCAGCCTTGATAGTCATTTAAAGGTGGTCATTCAAGGTTGATCAAAGTTGGAAGTCATCTTGGAAGTTTCCTGAAGATTTTCTGAGAGGTCAAATTCGAGAAGCAATCAAAGCAGGACAAGTCAGATTGAAGCAAACATTTAATGAGCAGCCCAAGCCACCCCCTATATAAGGAGCACGCCCCTCCCATGTTTCAACACAATTTATCAGCCCCAAAAATGTTCTGTGCAAAAATCTAAGTTTCGCGTTTATTTTCTTTCAGGCTCCGCGACTTTTCTTTGCAGAAACTCTGCAAAACTCTTCTTTGTTCATCAAGTTCTTCATTGTTCTTGATATTTTCCTTATTTCAATCTTGTCTTCACAAGATTTTCTCTTTGTAATCCGTTTCAATCAAATCAAATAACAATATTTTGTTATTTTCTCCTTCTGTTCTTCGAAAAACCTTTAAAAACTTTTATTTGATAATCAAACCTGGAATCAATGATTTAAATGCTTCGGTGTGACTTTGATCCAGTTCTCGCAATTCACTCACTCTGATCTACCATTCACTACATCGCGCACCAAAATGCATCTACACCCCTTTGCCATTTTCGATAAAATTGCCAGCCCCGCATTGCCAGTTAGTAGTTTTTCGCGAGAACTCTTTCGAAGAGATTTTTGACGCAACAATAACAATACATATATATATAGAAGGAAAGAAAATTACCGCTAAACTATTAATCAAAATACTCCCACAAAGTGATGGTTATCTCAAGTTTTTTTTTTTTCTTTTTAATAGCTTCACAAGCCAATTTTGTGTTATCAAATTGTTACCATTTTCATTAAAAAAAATTTCACCTTTTGCTTTTGTTAGTTTTAGTTTTGTTTGGGTCAGAGCCCAACAAAATTTTAAGTTAATGAAATTTTAAAACAAAGTCTGATATACAGACTATTAAGCAATCAGGCTTCACTTGTGTTAATATAAGGCCTAAACCCAACCTGTATGCCGACAGGCAAAGCCTACTAATTAACGTCTAAACCCAACCTAGATTTCTTGATTTCTTTTTTCCCCTTAAAAGAACAATAATCAGCTTTTGGTCTTTTGGCCTTAGGGGAAAGTACATACTACATAAGTGGAGAGGTATTTTTTTTCTCGAACTTTTTTTTTTACTAAACTAATGTATTTCGAGTCTCTTCTTATGTTAAATAAAAAAATTGATGCAAAAAATTCAATAATTTTATAAATATCTTATTTTTACTATTTTAATTTGAAAAAAAAAAGACTCATTGGTGTTTCTAAACACAACCTAATTACAATATAAATTAATAAAACTATGGTTTAAATGTCATTTTGACCCACTACCTTTTCCAAAAGATCCAAATAAGCCCTCTAGCTTTTTTTGGGACAAATAAATCCCTTACATTTTGAATTTGACCAAAATTGACCCTTTTTGGATGGAATTCTCAACAAAACTATTAAGTGTTTGACGTGAAATCCACATCAGATAAAGTGGGTCTCACATGCAAAATTCACCAAAAAAAAAACACTTTTAACCCTTTACCTTCTTTGAAATGACCAAATTACAAAAGTAGGCTAAAGGATGACCATTCTGGATCAGTACCGCCCCCATGGCAATGCCGGAAGCATCCGTTTCTAGCTCAAAGGTCTGAGAAAAATTCGGCAGGCTGAGCACTGGTGCTGTAGTAAAAGCCTGCTTCAATGCTTCAAATGAGTGTTGAGTAGCCTGATCCCAATAGAAATTATCTTTTTTGAGTAAATCTGTTAATGGTGCAGAAATAGTGGCATAATTACGGATAAATTTCCAATAGTAACCAGTAAGCCCCAAAAAACCTCGCAAGGCTCGTAAATTTCTTGGCTCTGGCCAAGCCAATATGGCCTCAATTTTAGTGGCATCCATTTGCACTCCCTGAGCACTAATAATGTGACCCAAATAATCCAAAGCAGCTTAGGTAAAAGAACATTTAGAGCGTTTGGCAAAGAAAATGTTAATAGGGAGAGTGTGAAGAACATGTTGCAAGTGAGAAACATGCTCAGAGAGGGATCGACTGTACACCAATATATCATCGAAGAAGACCAAAACAAATTTGCGTAAGTATGGCCGGAAGAGGTCATTCATGGCTGCCTGAAATGTTGAAGGTGCATTGGTAAGACCAAATGGTATTACCAAAAATTCATAATGGCCATCCACTGTTCGAAAAGCAGTCTTTGGAACATCTTCGGTTGCGACCCTGATTTGATGATAACCAGCTCGGAGGTCGATTTTAGAGAAGATGGAAGCGCCATGTAACTCATCGAGTAACTCATCAACAGTGGGAATCGGAAAACGATCTCTAACTGTAATGGCGTTCAAGGCTCTATAATCCACACAAAATCGCCAAGTTCCATCTTTTTTATGATCAAACGATCTCTAACTTTTTTTTTTACTAAACTAATGTATTTCGAGTCTCTTCTTATGTTAAATAAAAAAACTTGATGCAAAAAATTCAATAATTTTATAAATATCTTATTTTTACCATTTTAATTTAAAAAAAAAAGACTCATTGGTGTTTCTAAACACAACCTAATTACAATATAAACTAATAAAACTATGGTTTAAATGTCATTTTGGCCCTCTACCTTTTCCAAAAGATCCAAATAAGCCCTCTAGCTTTTTTTAGGGACAAATAAATCCCTTACATTTTGAATTTGACCAAAATTGACCCTTTTTGGATGGAATTCTCAACAAAACTATTAAGTGTTTGACGTGAAATCCACATCAGATAAAGTGGGTCCCACATGCAAAATTCACCAAAAAAAAACACTTTTGGCCCTTTACCTTCTTCGAAATGACCAAATTACAAGTCCTTTACATTTTTTTCATAATGACCAAATAAACCCTCAAATTTTTTTATTCAAAATTTTACATGTAGGGCCCACATGTCTGGCATGGAAAAGCCACGTCAGACACTTAACGGTTCCGTTAAAGTTCCGTTCAAAAAGAATTAACTTGGATCAAATTCAAAAGGTAAAGAATTTATTTGTCCTTAAAAAAAAGTAAAGGGCTTATTTGGGTCTTTTGAAAAAGGTAGAGAGCACTAAAACATATATATTTAAGCCACAAAAGTAAAAAAATATATATATGTAAGTGAAAAATAAAATGTGTATAAGAAAAACTATATACTAAAACCAAGTAAAACAAAATATAAGATTTATTAACTCTTGACCTAGTGGTTGAGGGATTAGAGAAGTCATGCAATGGTGAGTTAGACCATACCTTTCCTCTCCCCCCTTTAAAATGTAATTTTTAAATAAATAATACATTGAAAATACTACTCATTTGCTTAATGAAATGATAATAGAATAGTGCATGAACATAATGTGGGCAAATTTTATGCCGAGTGATGAAGCTTTGTTGGGTTTGATTTTATCGTTTATATGCAAAGTTTGCTGCAGTTCAATGATTCTAATTGCTTGACTGCTAATTAAGTTCACCCAAAAAAAAAAATCAGAAATCTTAAAAATCGTTTGCAGCCAATTCCAGTAGGAAATCTTCACTTCACACAGAATTTGTGAGTATTCAGTAGGAAATCGTTTGCGTACGCAGTTGTCCCATTGGTAGATTCATCCAACAATATTAGGTGCACGACACGGGTCGAATTCGAAGTAATTAGAGCAAAACTTTAAATACTGGATCGGGTAAAAAAATGATATTGCCTAGTCAATCAATTATAAATTCTAATTTCAAACTTAAAAAATAATGAAAGATTAAATAATTTAATCTTTTAAAAAGTAATAAAACTTATTATTGTTATTATTATTATTACTAGATATTTTCTCCGCGCATTCACGTTGGATTTTTCGATTTATAATTGAAACTGAATAATTTCAATTCTAAGTAAAATTTATGTAATCGCAATTAAGTTAAATTGAAAGAAATATTGTTAGAATTATAATGTTTATTCAAATAATTATCTACTGTAAAAAGGAAATGGAGTTTTACTTTGATTATAATTTTATGTTCTAAATTTATAAATATTATATTTGGAATTCTAAATATATAATAATATATATTGGTTTTCTTCCAACAAATCAATGTTGGACAAATGTCAGAATGAGAAGAGGCAAATACTGAGCATACAGACGTTTGGGAATAACTTTAATAGTAGGAGATAGATACTAGATCCATGGCACTCTATGTGAGTGTAGAAATAAAAAAAGGTAGTTTATAGTAGTTTTCTTTTTTAGCACATTTAAATTGGTAGTTTTTTCTTTTAAATGATATAAATAAAAATTAATTATTCAAATGGGTAGTTTTTATTATCCTTGGTGGTTTTATTTTCAAATGGTAGTTTTTATTTTTGGTTTTTAGGCTTGGTTTGGAACTGAGTTTGGAGATAAAAAAGTTATTTATCACCTCAAACACAATGCCAAATAAGTTATGATTTGTGTCAAAAGCTAATTTTCACCGCATAAGTCAAGTCAACCTGAAAAGCTAATCTTTAGGTGCTTTTGGACATTAAATAACTAAAATCAGAATATTTTTTCTCTTTCTATTTTAATTATTACCCTTTTTAGACATTTTGCCTCTCTACCACATTTTTTTACAACAATACCAAACATTAATTACATTTTTCTACCCTAATTTTAAAAAACACTTTTCAAAAGCACTTGGTCCAAACCAAGGTTTTTGAAAACTTAACCCCAATCTCAAACTAAGCCTCAATTTTTTAAAAACTGAGTCTGTGTCCAAGTCAACTCGTGACAAACTCAGAACTTCGCTTTATAATTAGTATAGATATTATTATTATTATATAAAATAAAATATAAATATAATATTACACAATATGTAACTTAAAATTAATTTCATCTATCCAAATATTCAACCCACGTGCACACGTGGAAAAAAACTGAAAAATACTAATTGTCTAAAATATTTGATTCCCAAATTAATTTAGTACTATATATATAATAAAATGTTGGTTGCTAAGTTTAAAACAAGGATTTAGAATTTTCTCAATTAATTTCCCTAATTTCAAATTTTGCTTGAAATTTTCGTTTCCCTATAACAGCCTTCCCAGCTTTGTCTCATCAAAAGTCCAAGTCTCTTGGAAGATTAATTCTGATCTATCTTGAAACATGGCTTCTGGATGGACCGGATCCCAATGCGACGAACCAAAATTCCCGGCAACAGCTTCAATCAACGAGTAGAGAGTAGAGAGGCAATAAGCACGGAGAATTCAAACAAGCTCAGAAATTATGATGAACTCCACTCCACCATATATATATATATATATATATATATGTGCAGAGTGCAGAGGATTCGGATTCGGATTCCTTGTAATCATCACTCTTTTCCGAGTCTCAATCATCCATATTAAATCTGTTTCCATTCTAATTGTCATTTTCATGTTGGTGCTACAAATTAATGTCAGGCCAATGCCAAAATGAAATCCACCCATTTGAATTTGATCTAAATCCACCACCAAACCAAACACTGTTCCACCCTTGTTTCCATGTGTAAAGTTTCTCTCCCGACATCAGGACAAGTCTTCCACTCCAAGTGTAACATTCATTCCAAGATCAACTACTGCTATGTATTCAATTTTACTAAGTCTTCCATGTCTGGCCTCTTCTTTTGACGACACCACAATATGGCAACATTCAGGTACTCTCTACTCCTTTCCTTTCATTTCACTTCTTATTTATTTTAATTACTTATATTTTCGGTATTCATCTTTCCGTGCTTAATTTTTTACGAGTTCTTGAGTTCCTTCTTCACAAAAAGAAAAAAAATTTTTTTGAGAGAATTTGTTTTAGAGGTGTTGCGTTTAAAAATCTTCTATACCCACTTATTGAAGCTTTGCCATGTATCATGTATGCCAACTCTCACACAAACTAAGCCATTGAAATTCTGTGAAATTTTGGATTGTATTTACGTACATTATAGTAGAAGATGCCTTTGGTTTTGGATTCTAAATGCACTAGAAATTACTCCATGTGGCAGGTACTAATTGTGAATACACAAGTTCATTAATCACTCTCAAATACAAAATTATTTGCAGACATCCATCCCTGTGTTAAAAGCTGTGTTTTCAATTCAGAAAGCAACCAAGTGCCCTGTTTTCATTTGTCAATAATTGATTTTATACACATTATTACAAGCAACATATTTATTCACATTCGTTCCATTCTTAGCGTGTGAATTAACTGCAAATTTGTATATTTAGTTTGTTAAGTTTCCCTTCTAAATGAATTTGGTATATTTCCATTGACAATTTTTTTATTCATTTAGGCCTTTTATAGGTTGGACATGAAGAACAAGTGCCAAGGGCATCTATTTCTAAAGTGCGAAAAGCAAAGTTGGCATCAAGCAATAATAATTGTTGCCAAAATGGAGAAAAAAATGTTAATTAGTTCATTACTTGAGAACGAGTCAATTACACTTTTGCCTGTATATCAACAATTTTAAGCTATTTACTTTCACGAGTGTTCTTAATTAGATTTGATAAACATTTTCAGCTGTTTTCTGAGTCTACCATGGCTTTCCCTTCTGCTTCCATTGGCATCCCCAAGTGTATTTCTTGCTGATATATATATATGACCAACCCAAAGCCAGGAAAAAATAAAAAGAAAGAAAAAAAGATTAAGTTTCTGATCATATTGAGAAAAACTGAAATCATATGAGTGAAAAAGAGGAGGAGATAGTTTACATCATACATCCTGGTTTCTTGCTGCAGTTCAATGATTCTAAATTTCTAATTGCTTGACTGCCAAGTTCACCCAAAAACAGAAAAAGACCAGAAATCTTAAAAATCGTTTGCAGCCATGCAATTCCAGTAGGAAATCCTCATTTTACACAGAATTTGTGACTATTCCATTGGCTATTATTAGTTGAATGGGTACGAATGAACTGATCAATATAGAAAAAAATAATGCCATAGCGCAAATCATAAATAGAAAATTATTGGGAAGATATTGCAGTACTTTCCCTTATAAGTCATGTGCATGCATAATCAATGTCTCTCGAGCCCTATTAATACTCAAAGCATTGCAGTCATTTTGGCATAAAAGTGATCATTTATACAAACAGAAGAGAAAGAAATTAAGAGATCATGAAAAACCTCAGAATGGTGCTGAAATTCTTCATTTCTGAGATGGGAAATATCTTGTTCATGAAGATGTTTGGAAGAAAGCAATTTTGCATTCCAAGCAATCAAGGCCCTAAAGCAAGATCGCTGTTCATGGAAGGCCATCATGGGAAACTCCGCTCTAATGGAGTATATAAAAAAGCAACAGGTACAGTAACTTTAATTAGTACATTCAATCCCGAAATTTACAGTAAGGGTTTATTTTTGTTTCCTTCAACTCTGTCTAATTCAAACTCTCTGTAATTTTTCCTTTAATTGCTTGAAGGTACGTAGAAGAATGCGGCAGGAGTTGCAGATGGAAATAAACTGGAGAAGAGAGCGATCCTATTTCTGGTTACATATTAATCAATAAACTCAGTTTGTAACTTAGTATCAAACTTCAAACGGCCGGTTACATATATATACTATGTTTTTATATATTATGAAATGAAATAAAACACGAGTTCATCTATATAATAATTAATTAAATTTGCCTCTGTAGTCATGGTTTTTGAAACCGGATCGGCACTAGAACCGGTGATGGTTCCCATCGATGGTTTGACCAGTCCGACCGGTTCAACTTCCGGTCCGGTTTGATAAGGACATTTTATGAAAATTGTTGGCATGTTACTTTTTAAATATTATATAAGGTATATATATATCATATAAAAGCATTTGGTGCAATGGCTTAAGTGATTTTTTTGCTACCCACGAGGTTGTGGGTTCAAAACTCACCACATTCAAAAAAATTTCCAAATTTTCTCAACTATCAAACCGGTTCTATCCGGGCTAATCACCGGTTCAATCGGTTTTTATCTGGTTGTTGACCATGTTGACTTCTCAACTATCAAACCGGTTCTATCCGGGCTAATCACCGGTTCAATCGGTTTTTATCCGGTTGTTGACCATGTTGACTAACTGCGGGAACATACCAGCGATTCCCGGTTAAACCGATCCGGTCCGATTTTAAAAACAATGTCTGCAGCAATCATTTGATTAATTTTTCATTACTGCTGGAATATAATTTTTCATTACTGCTGGAATATAATTACATTGGCAAATCTTAGGGGTTTTTTTTTTTGCCATAAAATTCTACGGCTTAATTTAGTTTGGTTACTCTTGAACTTTGGCTAATGGGAATCTCTTGCTTTGAAAATTGTTTCGTTTCCAATGCATATATAAATGGATTATGCTTATATTCTCTCACTCCATGAAAACAAACCTTATGCCAAATCCAAATCAGGTTGATTATTTCTATGGTCATGAGTTATGACTCATTTAAGCCTTTTTATTTCCTATTTCCTATATCTTTTCCTTTTTAACACCAAAATATTGCAGTTTTTGAAAAATTGGAGATGTTTTAAGGTGACTTGACTTTAAAATTAGTCGGATCTAATATGATTAAGATTAGTAATAAATATATATATTTAAAAATGAAAGTTATTACTAATAAGTAAATAATATGTTTATTTCATACAAAAATGCATATGAAAAAGATTTTGAAAATAGAAAACAATATTGAAAAATGTAAGGAAAATAACTTGTTACAGTGATTTGGTTCGTGGTATCTTAGATATCATGTGGGAATGTCATTTCCACCTCTTTCCTGGGAATGCTATTTTAGTGGGAAAGTGTATTTTTTTGTTTTTGTGGGAATCAGATTACCATATTTGGTTAACGTCAAAATCTGACATTTCCAAGATGTGTAAAGTACAACCTTACCCCCAAGCTTACATTCCAAAATTTTGGTAAGATTAAATAGTTAATAAGCCATTAAAATTTGAGGGTATAAGAGAAAAGTCATTAAAATTTGAGGGTATAAGAGGAAAGTCAAGATAAAAATAATAACACTTTCCACGGAAAGTTCACTTTCCCACCCTTTTAGGTGGTAATGTCATTCCCACCAAAAATTAGATTCCACCAACCAAACATGGGAAAGTTATTCCCTCTGTCTAACTTACCACACTTTCCCATTACATTCCAAAAACCAAACGTAACCTAATAGGTAACTATCCTAGGGTTTTATTGGGGGATAGAAAAGAAGAGCACAAAAGTTTCTTTGAAGTTGAACACCCCAAAGTCTTGAGTTGCGTTACCTTTTAAGAACTCCAGAGACATGGAGACTTCAGATACCCCAGACACGAATATTGCTACATCGCCCCATCTGCCGCTGCCGCCGCCGCCGCCACCGCCACCTCCTGCGGAAGGGCCGGAACCCAAAAAACTCAAAATGTCTACAACCGCCACTTCTGACGACGAAGAAGTTGCTGGCGCCACCGACGGCGCCAAAAAGCAGAGATACAAACGCCGTAAGATCGCCATTTTCTTTGCCTATTGTGGCGTCGGCTATCAAGGCATGCAAAAAAATCCAGGAGCCAAAACCATCGAAGGCGACCTCGAAGAAGCGCTATTCCATGCCGGCGCAGTTCCAGAGCAAGACCGCGGCAACCCAAAACGCTACGATTGGGCTCGATCGGCCCGAACTGATAAGGGCGTTAGCGCTGTTGGTCAAGTCGTTTCTGGGCGATTCTACATCGACCCTCCTGGCCTCGTGGAGCGCCTTAATCAGATACTTCCTGCTCAGATTCGGATATTTGGGTATAAGCGTGTGACGGCGTCGTTTAACTCCAAGAAGTTTTGTGATCGGCGGCGGTATGTTTATCTCATCCCTGTTTTTGCTCTTGACCCAAGTTGTCATAGGGATAGGGAAAGTGTTATGGCTAGTTTAGGGTCCGGTAATGAGCTTGTTAAGTGCTTAGAGTGTTCAGAAAGAGGCCGTAAAGTCGCCGGTGTAATGGGTAAGCGTAGTTTTGAGGCAAAATCGACTGTAGTTCAGTCCGATATTTCTAACAATGGAGATGACATAAATGTAGTTAAAGATGAGAACTTGACATCTGAATTTAAGGATGCTACTGATAGTATTGTCCAGAATGAGTCCTCTGATGCTAAATCGATAATAGTTCAGTCTGACATTTCTTCGAACAATGGAGATGATATAAATTTAGTTAAGGAAGATAACCTGACATCTGAATTTAAGGAGGTTGCTGATAGCTCTGTCCAAAATGAGGTTACTGATGTTGATATTGATAGAAAACCTGTGGAAGAAAGAAAGTTTTGTTATGGTGAGGAAGAGAAGGAGAGATTCAATAGAATATTAAAGCATTATGTTGGGTCTCACAACTTCCATAACTTCACTACGAGAACAAAGGCTGAAGATCCTGCTGCGCGTCGTTATATTATTTCCTTTAACGCAAATACGGTTGTTAATGTTGAGGGTATGGATTTTGTCAAGTGTGAGGTTGTAGGTCAGAGCTTCATGCTTCATCAGATTCGAAAGATGATGGGAATGGCTGTTGCAGTTATGAGGAACTGTGCTCCTGAGTCACTTATTGAAACTGCATTGCGAAAGTAAGCAGCTCTGTTCCTTCTTAATTGCTTTGTTGTTTCAGATGATTTTTTTTTTCTTTTGGCTAATATATTGTCTCTCACTGAATTTTAGGGATGTACACATCAATGTACCTACCGCACCTGAGGTTGGTTTGTATTTGGATGAGTGCCTCTTTGCATCATATAACCAAAAATGGAAAGATAGTCATGAAGAGTTGTCTATGAAAGCTTATGAAGAAGAGGCAGAGGGATTCAAAATGAAGTTTATATACTCTCATATTGCCTCGACTGAACGTGAGGAAGGAGTTGTGGGCCTATGGTTGCATTCTCTAAACCACAGAAACTATCCTGATTTACGGGCCTGCAATGGAAATGCAGTTGAAGGGAAGAGTCCTAAGGTGGATGATAATGCAGATACCACTGAGGAGAAAACTGCTGCAGTGGAGAAAAATGGAAATAATGATGAAAATGCAGTAGAAGGGAAGAGTCCTAAGGTGGATGATAATGCAGATACCACTGAAGAGAAAACTGCTGCAGTGGAGAAAAATGGAAACAATGATGAGGTACAAAGTACCAAAGAGGAAAAAATGACCGAATGAGTCATCTCTTTGGTGGACTATCTATTTGACATAGTGATCAAATTTAAGTAAGTTATACTTTGGATAATCTTCTATTTAGTTTTGAACAATTTGCTTTTGATTCCACTAACTCTTTAGCAAGATGGGGTGAACTTTGGAGCAATTCCAGTACTACGTGCTCATGTTTGGAATGAAATGGCGTACTGTTTTGGTTTCAATACCACATTCCTTGACATGCCTTGGTCATTTGGATGGCTATTTTGTCTGGGTAGCCAACCAAGAGAGGACTTACTTTTGAGGGTATGCATCTAGGATCCTGTTGACTGTCCACTTTTGTAATCAGGCTGTGAAAATAAGGGGACATATTCTTCACTTGTGATCTCTCAAACCAGTTTTGGGACAAATGCCAGGGTGACAACAAATTCTCCTTTTCAAAAGAAAGTGGCTACATCACCTTAAAAGCTTTGCTGCTTCAGCTCGCCAGCTCTAGATACAGATACAGTTTCTTGAGATTTTGGTGAATATCAAATTTGATCCGGAGCCCAACTCCTCCAGACTAGTATCTTTGTTTGAGGGATTGATGAGACCAAATCAGCTATATGGCCGTTAAACACCGATGAGTCCAACAATGAATGTTTGGCAGAGAATTTATCAAGTAGGTCAAAAACTCAAAAGGCAAGATGGGTTTTCCAATTTTCATTTCATGTTTTCCTGAATAGCTATTGCATTGTCTATCTACTTATTCAGTCAAGGAAAGATGTTGGTCTATATATGATATGAATCTGTCTAAGTGGTAAATCATAATTGGTGATTTTTTGGTCGGGAATTGTTTTGTTATACATACCATAGCAATTGAATTTGATGGATGACAATTTATAACGAGTAGTCGAAATACATTCAATGATGATTATTGAGCTAATCGGATTGCATGAGTAGTCATCTAGTCAGAAATATAAGACAAAATTGCACAACTCTTGAAGTGAGAATCATTGGTTATATACTGCTATGCAATCAAGTACTATCTTCCAAAACTCAATTATCTGAACTCTTCTGGTTAGATTCAAACCTCTAATTGGGGGAGAAATCATTGCATGAAGAACTAATTGGGGGAGAAATCAAACTTGAGGGAAACTAGATCCACCAACTTAAATGTAAAAAGCCCATAGTTTATCTAATATCTATCTATCCTTTAAATGGGTCTTTAACTAGACTAGATAAATTGATGTTACTCTTCACCAAACTTACCCTTTTAAACTCATATAGATGCCATTTATAGACCACATCTCCAAGGATTTCTCCAGTTCCCTGTCCTACTCCTACCACCTATGACTAACCAAGTTACTTACAACTACACTTTTGGGGACAATGAAATTCAAAATGAATTCCCATGGAGCATGGGCCATGCTTAACATCATTCATCAGGCCATCCTTGTTAAAAAGTCAAGTCAAGACTAAGCCTAGTTCAAGCTTACTTATCAGTTATCATATCATCTTATTAATAATAAATATAGAATAATAAAATATTTTGTAAGTTTAAACTTTAAATTTTATGTGTATCAATAAAATAACATATTTATATAAGTTAATATCTGAAAATCTATATTTGTCCAAACCCGAATAGTATCGGGTTGAGTTTCCGAGTCTAGATAGATAACCTGACCTTTGAATACCTCTAAGAAACTAGCTAAATAATTGATGACTCATAGGAACTCCTTGTGCCAAAAAAAAAAACACTCATAGGAAGTACTCCTTTTGTTCAATCATTTTCAAGAAAAAATCAATAAAAAGGAGAATGATTGCCAAATTTATCTCAAGGTGGTGATAAAAAGAAATGCTTAGGCTTGCCATTGATAAAAAGAGGCCCTATATGTTTCTTTAAGTGATGTTACTCTACACCAACTTTCGATTTAGAATTATCTTAGCTGCCATTTTATAGACTATGTCCAAGGTTCTCCTGCCCTACCACCAATTACAATTAATGGATTTCGTTTTCCCTTTTTTTTTTTTCTTTTAAGTAAGCACAATTTTTGGGATAATACAATTCAATGAACTCTTTAAATAAGAATAACGGGTGGACTTTTTTTATTTTTTTATTTACGTTTTTAATGAAACTAGGTATAAGAAGACCTGCGCTTCGCTGCGGGGTCGAAAATTTTATGAAGGGATATTTGTGGATCTTTGTTAATTGAACATTTAAATTTATATGATATTAAATAAACCGTCAATCAAAACCACAAAATGTGGGAAGGCTTTTTTAAAATTGAAACATAAAAAATAGCTTTTGAGTGTTTCATAAATTATCTTAATTGGATAAACAGAACAAAGAAAAAAAATTAAAACGTTAAATCGAGTAAAATAGAATTTGTAAAGGACTAAGTAGTATAAAGTAGAAAAGTATGAGGGTCATTTGATAAATAATCCAAATAAGAAAATGTTTGTTGATAGAGATCTTCAAACATAAAAATTTCCTTTTGAACCCTTCATGAAACTTGTAGATCAAATTTAGCTTTCGGGTACTTCATGAAAGTCGTACATCACGCAATAACCTTTTAACCGACACTTAAATTATTTTAATCGGACATATGGATCTAAAAATATATGGTATTAAATAGACCGACAATCAAAACCACCAATTTTGGGAAACATTTTTCTTTGAATTGAAATGTAAAAATTGGCTTTTGAGTTTTTCATGAAAGTTGGAGATCAAGAAATTACCTTTTAATCGACACTTGAATCACCTTAATCGGACAAATAGGAAATAAAAATAAAACTTAAGCGTTAAATCGATTAAGATAGAATTAGTAAAGAACTAAATAGTATAAAGTAGAAAATATGAGGATCATTTCATAAATAATCCAAATAAAAAAAGTTTGTTGATGGAGATCTTGAAACATAAAAATTCCCTTTTGAACACTTAATGAAACTTGTAGATCAAATTTAGTTTTCGGGTCCTTCATGAAAGTTGTAAATCATGCAATAACCTTTTAACTGACACTTGAGAAACATTAATCGGACATGTTGATTGAAAATTATATGATATTAAATAGATCGGCAATCAAAATCACCAAATTTCGAAAGCATTTTTTTGAATTGAAACATAAAAATTGGCTTTTAAGTCCTTCATGAAAGTTGTAAATCATGAAATTAGCTTTTAATAGACACCTGAATCACCTTAATCAGACAAATAAAAAAATTAAAAAAATACCAAAAGCATTAAATCGATTTGTAAAGGACTAAATAGCATAAAATTGAAAAGTATGGGGTAATTCCATAAGTAATCCAAAAAAAATTGTGTTGATGGAGATGGGACCCACCAAGGGTATTTTTTTCCCAAAGTTCCCAAAATACCCTTGGTCATCAACTCAAATTAAAAAAATCAAGTATGAAATGACCAAAATACCCTTCCCATTTTCCTCTTGAATCAATATGTTCAAATCTTTTGATTGGTTTTTTTATCATTTCAAAATGCCCTTGATCATCAACTCAAATTACAAAAAAACAAGCATTAAATGACCAAAATACCCCTCCCATTTTCCTCTTGAATCAATATGTTCAAATCTTTTGATTGATTTTTTGGTCATTTCATTTCTTCCTCTTATTGTTTTGTATAATATTTTTAGGTACTTGTAGAATTTGCAGACTCTCGACTTGGTCTATTAACGAGAAATTAAGATTATTAGGAGATTCAAATTCAAGTGTTATGTACGAAGCGTCCGAATCTTAACCTCTTATGTCAATCTCCGGTAATTACTAGCTAAATACTTTTGATTATAAGACTCGTAGTGAATAGAAACTCCATTTGTTCAATCATTTTCACAAAAGTTCATCTACTCAAGTAAAAGGAGAGCTATTTGGTCAAAAAAAAAGTACTAAGAAAATGGAGAATAAAAAAAGATGAAGCCAATGTCACCTTAAGCTGGGGATAAAAAAGAAAAAAGGGTTACACCATTCATGAAATCTGATAAAGTTATCAACAGTTTCTTTCAATCTTTAATTGCCTAGGAAGGAAAAGAAGAGGAAGAGGAAAGAAGGGAGGATCAGAAATAGGCTTTTAAGGTTCCGTATTTTAATTTGTATAAAATAGCTAAGGGCGAAGATTTGGGATTTCCATATAAAAAGTTTCTTTTGATAAAAATCAATGTCTATATCATTTAAAAAAAAAAAAAACTTGTAACAATTGCCGAAAATGGAGATTTTGTGCATTGCACATAAATGCACAAAAAACAGAAAGGTAGGGGTAGATTTATGCAAGTTAGAATTTTATATCGCTCACCTCTCAACATAGTTAATTAGATCACATTCAGATTGACGCTTTTAAGATACTAGTCATTATTCCATGTGCAACGCACGTGATTTAATATGTTTAAATTAAATGAAAATTAAAATTTTAAGCAACCTACTAATTTCTAAAGAATTCTATTAGAGTTGGTAAATTTTGGTTCGACTGCCGGTACTCGAAATCAAACTTGAACCGATCTTATTTGACCAAAAAATCCGCTCAACCCCGAAATCGAAATGACCCGAATCCTCAATGATCCGAACCTGAAATGATCCAGACCCAAAATTACCCGAACCCGATCAACCCCGAGAGATTAACCCGAATTTGAATTAATTATATTTAAATTATTTGAATCCGAAAAGAACCGAACCTGAAAATCCAAAGTTCAAACCTGAAATCATCTAAACCATATGAACCGACACTTAAAAAGACTCAAACCAGAATTGACCCAAACCCAAATGTCCCGACATTTGAGCGATCCGAACCCAACCTGAAACCGAAAATTAACCGAACTCGTATGAACCGAAATTTCCTTAATCTGAAACTGTCCTAACCCAAATACCAGACTCGTCCATTTGTATATACATAGAATTTTACTACCATGTGAACAAAATAAATAATTCCACATAAAGAAAATATTAACAAAGTAAAATAGCAAATTTAAACCCACAACAAGGGTTACATTTATTTATCTAGCAATTATTGAAATCAATTATAAGTAAAATAAAATAATTGCACCTTAGGAAAATAATAAATTTTAATCTCAATACATTAAACTATCAAATAGAAACAAGTCAATCACAATAACCTATTAAATTAAAATGGTAAAAATAAAATAATTATAAAATATTGAATTTAATTAAATGAAAATAGAGTTTTTAGTAGAATCAAACTATATATTAAAAAATTTTAATATATCCAAGTTTTTAATGAAAAATAGTAAAATGGTAAAAATAAACTTTTAAATTAAAATGGTAAAAATAAAATAATTATAAAAATTTTGAATTTAAAAATGAAAATAGAGTTTTTAGTAGAATCAAACTATATATTAAAAAATTTTAATATATCCAAGTTTTTAATGAAAAATAGTAAATGGTAAAAATAAAGTAATTATAAAGATATTAGATTTAACTAAATAAAAATAGAGTTTTAAGTAGAATAAAACTATAATAGTTTAAGTAATGGCATTTAGGAAATATATTAAAAAATAATGCTACAATTATCGATTCAAAAGTTTTACAAAACTTATACTTTTATATATAGTATAGATAATAATAATATATAACATATATAATAACGAAACTTTTCTGTCTAGTCTATATTCGTTTGATAGTTTGCTTCCATATATTTTGTGTTGAATCTACATATTCTTGAAATTTTTTTGTTTGATATAGATGTTTTAACATCAAGTTAAATGGCTCCACTTTAGTAATTAACTTTTAAAGGTTATGAAAACTCATAATGACTTATTCATAGAATTTGACAAGATCAATCTTCATTGTCTTGGAATTGACTCGTAGAGTTGGGGACAAGTCCAAGTTTTAGAAAATTAGCCTTATTGAAACGTTAGGTTTTAGAATCTAGCCATGTAAGTTTCAAGGCGGGTCATTTTTTTAGTTTTAAAGGGGTTTATTGTTCAAAAAGACCCCTGAACTTACACAAAACGGCCAAATAAGTCCATAAACTCTAATTGCATGCCAAAGCCCCTAAACTCTTTAAAAAGCCAAATAAGCCCTTTTCAGATGGCTAAATGCTGAAATAAGGACTAAACGTTTCAAGATTTTCTCAAATAAGGATCAAAATACACAATTCCAACAAATTAAAACACATGCTTAACAAATTTTTACAAATTAGGGAATTCTTAAATGAAAACCAATACTTCTCATGCGTACATGTTAAATTTGATAGAAAAATGATATTATCATGTTAATTAAAAATCAAACCCTATTAATCAAAATAAATTCATTAAACGTAATATGATATAAAATTATCGTGTGTTTTTTAGTTTATATATATCTCACACACTACTATTAACTTATATTGTATCCAATTTGTAAAAAATATCAAGTATTTATTCGAATTTGTTGAAAATGTGTATTTTGATCCTTATTTGAGAAAATCTTGAAATGTTTAATCCTTATTTCAACATTTTGCCGTCAGAAAAGGGCTTATTTAGCTTTTTAAAGAGTTGAAGGGTTTATTTGGCTGCAATTAGAGTTCAGTGGCTTATTTGGCCATTTTGTATAAGTTCAAGGGTCTTTTTGAGCAATAAACCGTTTTAAAGGTTAAGAAAAAACCTTTGTCCCATGTTTCTTAAGCTAATAGCAATTATCTCCCTTTCAATTTGACTTTTCTTTTAATCTTATCGGCAAACTTGATACAATTGTTTTTTCTTTAAAAGAAAATCTTAATTGCACCATAAATCCATTATAATTGAGATGGTGAGTATATATTGTTTGAAGACATCTTATAATTTTTTGCATATAAATTACCCATTTGAGATTCACATAAAAAAATTTGAAAATATAATATTTTCCATCATCATTAGAAGACTCTATGCCGAGTTAAAATGGACGTAAAACATAATTGCAAAAAAAAAAATGGACGTAAAACATATATATAAGGTAATTTTTACAATTTTAGGGGGTATACCACCTTCAATTTACCTCCTACCAAAAGATCAGTTAAAAGCTTTTTATTCTTTCCAAAAAAAAAAGTTAAAAGCTTTGTATTGCAACTTGCAAGAATTAATTAACAAGTGACAAGTGTGTATAATAGTCTTATCACTTATGTCATCCTCTTATAAAATCATGACCTCATGCAATTTGTTTTATTAGTATAGTAGCTTTATATATGAAGAATGACATAAAGTATATTAATATATTAATATTATATTCCAATTTGAAGGAAATTTTCATGGTCTCACATAAGAAATTATTAGTAAGTGGGATTAACACACCACGTTATTCATCGGAGCAACCACTAATTATAATGAGAATTCAAAAAAATTCTCCAATATCTTAATTTTGGAAACTTATTATTTAGATATTGTTTATTTTAATAGTAACTAAACCTTAAACTAAATTTGTATCTAAATTTTAATGCCGGACAAATTTAGTGATTGGTCTTACAAGAAGATCTTTTCTAATGATTTATCTCCTCCCAAATCACACAATTCCCATAAAAGGTATTAAATAATTGATGCAATGATTTGACAATGCCCTACGCATATCTAGAAAAAATTGTGTGATTTGGACAACTTTAAATTAATCGTGTTATGGATAAGGTTCTCCATAAGTTTAGATTTTTGCAACTTTCATTTTGGATTGGGTTTTCTTAGAATAATTATCAGATTGAAAATAATTTAGATTTCATGATATATCAATCATTATTATTATACCTTAATAGTAGGAGAGAATAAATAAATTATTTATTTATTTGTAAAAGAGGAGTTTTAATCATACTTTTTGAGATTATTATATTATATATATTATTATAATATATGATAAAATCTAAGTCAAATATATGTTTTGGAAAATAGTTGTTTAAGTTATGTCATGTCATATTTGTGGACCATGTGTGGTGCGCGTCTTTACCACCTGACATTTATAATCCTGATTTCATTCATTAATAGAAATTTGATCATATTTTGTTAAAAAAAAACATAAATGTCATGTCAACTACTAATTTTAGTTAGTCTTGTTTTCAAATTTTAAATCAACAAATTTACACATATATTCGCAATTTGATAGTATATTACTAGCTACTTATATAATTTCATTTGATTCATGATGTATGATGTATGTTAAACAAACTATTCAAGAAAAATTACTCAAATCCATTCTAATTTCTAAAGTAATCAACTTTATTTCCATCCTTTCATAGTGAGTCTCATATGAAGATTTTTATCAAAAGAAAAAATATTTTCTCCAAAAATAATTATGCAAAATTCTCAAAAAATAAATAAAGAAGGGGAGCGGATGTTAAACAAACTTAAAATCTTATTCTATAACCATGGATAGGTTTCTTTTTTTTTTAATTTACTCTAGATTCAGAGTATTCCAATTTTTATTGATTCAAGATTGATCCAATTAAGTGAGTTTAAAGGTTAAAACCCTTCTAATAAATATTTACTGCAGGAAAGATTGCTTACTTTTTTTTATCGATTATACTTAATTGGCTATCACCGACGATGAATATTTAAATCTTTATGTTTTCAACTAGTTTTTAGAAGAGAGAGAGAGAGAGAGAGAGAGATAAAATTCTAATTTTTTCTACTAACAAATTTAATAAAGTACCAATCAACTTTTCATGAGAAATAAGAGAATTATCTCATTGTGGTCATTCCTCATTTTAATTATTAACAAGAATTAGTACAAGTACTATGACTTTAATGTTAAAAAAAGAAAGAAAATTGTTGCGCAAGCGCAGGTTATCACACCTTGTATATGAGGAGGGATCAATTTACATACCCATAGTTTAAAGAAGCTTGTTTTACATAATTTTGTAACTTAATTTCGGAGTAATATTTTATAAAACCTACTAAGAAAATTTTCAAGGGTAGGAATATTCTAGAGATTCCTAGCCTGCAGAGATGCAACTGGATTATTAAGAAAATTTTGAAACTCAGAAGCAAAATTGCACACTTCATGCAGAATGGTGCTTGGCAGCTAGCATATGGTGCTTTCCAAACATCTTATTTTTATTTATGAAGAACTTAGGCATAAAAATACTAGTCCCTTGGCAGAGGCTGATTTGGTATTCCTGCAATATACATTCTCTAATAACGTGGATGGCTATTATGGACAGACTTCCTACTAAATATAAATTGATTAGATGGAGCATCCATGTTGATTTTTTTCTTTACTTGTGAATATTCAAACAAGCTATGGGATAAAGTCTTGAGAACCTGTAATTAGTCAAAAACTACTGGAAGTTGGACTAATGAGCTTCAGTGGGCTATTACGAAGATTAAAGGTAAATTTTTCCTCGCTTTGGTCTTAAAGCTGGCATGGAATGCCTATAGTTACACAATATGGAGAGAACACAATACTAGAATTTTCAAGAAGGAAATGCACACGGTTGAGCAATCTTTTGTAGCTATTACTGATTTACTTAGATTTTGTTTACATGGATTTAAACTTGTTGCCAAAAATCTTGTAAATATTTCCCTTTGTAATAGTTGGAATTTTACTTTGGATTGGTAGTTGCTAGTCCGTTAGCAACTTGAAACTCTTTTGTACCCAGTGATTAGTGGCAGTTCTTGTTCCTTCTAATGGATAAATGCATACATATTTATCAAAAAAAAAAATTTACAAAACCAATCATTGGATTTAATACTTTTTTCATGTGAATCATGCACGTGAATTTTCAAGTCAATCTGATATTTTTTTCAAAATTTTCCAATATTTTTAACATATTATTTAATTATGGAAAAATATAATGCATCAAACAAATAGTTAAACATTTTTAATTAACTTCAAATTTAACATACATGATCTATGTGAGTAAAATTTAAAATTCAACTGTTAGATTAGTCAAATATAAATTTTAATGTAACCTCCGTTTCTTTTAATTGTCCCTTTTAACCGATTTAATTCTTTAAGAAAAGTAGTTAATTTCAGTTAGTTTCTTAAATTCTATTACAATTTCACTTAATCTTCCTATAATGCCCTTAAGCCATTGCTTCTCTCTAATTAAATGCATGTTTGACCTTTTATTAAACTCATGTTCCAAGAAGGGTATTTCTGAAAAGAAAATATTAGGAACAATTAAAAAGGGACAAAGAGAGTATATAAAATAGTTAAAAAAAATTGTAACTTACACTGTGGGTCCGTGTGTACAAACACAATCTAGTTTGTTTTTCTTAGTTTGCAATAGATTGAGAATTGTTACACTTACGAATATGATGATTTTGTTTTTGATTTGCAAGTCAGTCAAAGGAAATTCTCGAATCAGTCACTTTTTTCTCGCTGATAAAAACCTTGAGTTAGATAAAAACGAAGGTGAAAGCAAAATGGTGATAGGCATGGCAGAGATCTATCAAGAAGGTTCGATACCTCAAATGATCGATAAGACGACTCGAATTGCAAAACAAAATCCAGATCCACAAGTGAAGAAGAAAGACACTTCTCAATTTATTATAATTTTGAGTTTTATTGATGTAATTTCATTTGATGAGAATTACATTTTCTTTAAAAAAAATTAATAACATTATTATTACCACACTAAGAAATTCAAATATTTTGTCATAATTTGACTACAGCGAGCCAACCTCGAAGTGCTAGGTTCTTACTAGCCCGCCATTTTTTTTTTCAATAAAGCCCGCCATTTCATTAAATTACCTCCAAGGCCAAATGTCGGTGCAGACAAGTCAAATTAAAAAGTCAATGAACAGTGTGACGTGGCTGATTCCGATTCCCAGTGCAAAATAAGAACATTGAGACTGATGCACTGAATATTCTCTCGAGTTGAGTAAAAAGCACGTGCTGGGACAGCATATAGAGATCTTCCACGTGGTGCAATCTTAAGGGATAAGATTCAGAGCGTTAGCAGAGTTGGGTGATCTGTGACTTACCAAATTTACCGTCAATTTATCGCGACAATTGTCCACATTATCCGGAAACGATTATATCGTGTTAACTTTAGTTTTACGTGTCATTGCGTGGAAAATGACATCGGTTTATTAAGAACGCTGTCATGAAACTCGCCGTTTCGGCCTTCGGGCCGTCTAATTTTTTTTTTATTGTTGACGATAATTTATTAATTTTGATTATTTTCAAAGTTTCGTGAAAATTCAAAATTGACTCGATTTAAAGATTTAGTCATTTACTATTTCTTAATTTTGATTATTTACTTTAACTCAATTTGATTTTAAAAATTACTTAATAAACAGAATTCAGTTGAAACTCATGAGTTTTCAGTCCTTAGCCGTCTGATTTGTTCCAATTGTTGGTATATTACTTCACTGGTTAAATAATTAAATAAGGGTCTAATCTTTGTAAAAATACTTGATTTGGGGACTAACTTTCCAACCTTGTCAAAGCAAGGTCCAATGTTTCAATTTTAGCTCAAATGAGGTCCCTTCACTGAGTAGCACAAATCAGATTCCAAAATTACTGGATTAAAACCCGCCTCCCTTGCCTCTACAAGACCGAATTGAATGGCCAACGTTTCAGCATGGAAAGCCGACGGTATATGATCCATCTTCAAGACCGCACACATCAAGACAACACCACACCCGATCCCCGCGCCAATACCATAGCCAAAGAAGCCAAATTAACCTGTAGCAACCTGGAATGCCGCATCAACATTAATCTTGACAACATTTGCAGGTGGAGTTATTTAACAAGTTTTACATAATTTTTCCATATGAAATTTAAATGATGGGACTTCAAGACACTTCTTTCTTCATATCTAAATGCCGCCTCAAGTTATAATTAGTTGGATTTTATAAAATTAATCTTTTAAACAAGAAGATAAAACTATATATAAATAATTGTTGTCTTTTTAAAAAAATTATATCGTTAAAATTAAAATTATGCTAAAGCAAGAAATGTGAATCATAGAAATGATCAACTATTAGGTCACAATAAAGCTTACTTGACAACTATTTTGCAAATTCGAAAAGATGACTTGAATTTTCAGTCCACTAATTAATATTGTGTATTTTTAGGGTATATTTTTTAATATCAAATATATTATTATTTAAGAAATGTAGTATGTGTACACTATACACTAGCTAATACTATTTAAGCAAAGTTTCAAGTTTGAATCTTGTGAATGAAGAAAATAAGTATTAAGAGAGCTTCCTCTAATTGGGGCCCGAGACGACTCCACTTTGACTAGTCAGGCTCAATGTGGCTACTAGAAATCGAAGGATTCATACAAACAAAGATTACTCATATGTTTTTTCAAATCATTTACTTATTAGGCAATTCCTTATATACATCGAAAACTAGATAATTAGATAAAGAAATTTTGTTAAGATTCTAATTGATTATGTGAAATATGACAACCAATCTCATTCCAAATGATTTCAATCCCAATTTGATAGAGTAAGGAAACAAAATGGCATCCAACAAAAGAAAATTCATTTGGGATTAATGAAGATGACATATCAATAGAAAGCTACTTCACTACAAAAGTAGAAAACACTGGGCTTTTGTATAATTGTATTTGTGATGTATATATGTCCCATTTATTACTTTTTATTAGCATTTGATTGAAGATGAAGGAAACCTCTTAATTTCATCTAATTATTGCTTCTGTGATATTTATTTATTTTAAAATATCTTGGCTTATATATCCAATATAGAAATGCTTTTTGGCATCTTCAAAACAATTACATTAGAGGCTCCGTTTGGCAAATATATATACTTAATTTTACATATATTATTTTGCAAAAAATAAATAAAATAAATAGTAAAATTACAAAGAATAGAAAAAATTAAAAATCAAATATAAATACATCAAAAAGGGAATAAAAACATTTAACAAACTCAAAGTTTTTTTTTTCTTTGGGTACATAGAAATTAGAAAGTATTTCTTTTCTCTTCCTTTTATATGAAAATAGAAAAAGGCTAATGCAAGAATAAAGTATTTTGTCACATACGCAATTGGAATCCAATATCTTCGATCATGTGCCAATGGTCTTCAAATCTCATTACCTATGAGTTCCATGAATTCATATATAATCAATAATTGTTTGCTCCTTTCCACCAAAAAAAAATTGTTTGCTCCCTAAAACCTTGGTATATTAAAAAAAAAAGCCTTGGTACTTAGTCAATTTTTACTACTTGTATATAAAAAAAAATAGATACTATATTTTAAAACATTCATCATATTTTGGAAGTAATTAATATTAATATATATTTATTTGTTTATTCGATGGACATCTAATAGTAGTATAAGCAAAAAAGGGTATAATTAATAATCCCATAGTACTCTCTTTCCCTAATTTCTCTAAATTTCTTGGAATAACTTGACCGTTATGGAACACTCTAATTACCTTGCATGTTTTAAGTCTAAAAAAAAAAAAGGCATGATATAGAGATTTTCATATCGATTGCATGTTAAAACAATTACTTGACAACTATAATGAGCTTTTAGCTTATCCTAAATTAGAAGATAATTATTATACGAAATAAAGTAGGAGATCTATCATATACTCTACTTCATGAGGAATAGTTACGTAACTTATATATGAAATTGGATATATCGATTTTCCTTTCTTTTTTTTCTTTTTTTTTTTGTGAAAAAAGGTTTTGATGAAGGAAGGCTACCTCAGTCCAGGATCAGGCGTGCCACAAGTCTCAGAGAGGGTTTACACTAGTACTTATAGATCATCCACCAACGAGAACCGTTAGCATGACACAAGTCTCAGAGAGGGCTTACAGTGGTACTTACAGATCACCCACCAAGAAAGACCGTTAGCACGACTCGAACCCCACACCTTACAAACAGAGATCAAATGTCTTACCAACTCAACCAATCTCAGTTGGCATATTGATTTTCCTTTAATTCATAAAACAGATAGTTACTAATTTAAGAAAAATATTAATGTAGAAGTTAATTAGACTTAAAGAAATACTAAAAGAAGAACAATGCCTAATTAAGCTTTCTATGCAATTAAAGATGTGGAAGCTTTGGAAGGTTGATTAATTATGCCATTGATCAAGTCTTAATTTGTTGGGAAATAAGATGCGTTGATATTCAATCTCATCCTAAATCTTTATTCTTTTATAATTGTAGAAGATTCAATTCCCAATTATAAATAAAAAACAACCTTATGAAAGCAAAACCCACATGTAAAACATGAAGAATAGACTTCACATGGAATTATTCCTATGATTGCTCGTATGGTATTGAGCTAGTGAAAAGCTACAACATATGTACGAAGATGGAAAACTTGGAGCCCCTCGGCAAAGAGTTCGACCCGGACTCACATGCATACGAAATTATCATTGGTCTTTGGCGAAGAGTTCTTTAATTTGAATCTTGCCATCGGGTGTCTCAGGGGAGAGTTCCAATTCCAAGTGTTTACGTGAAAACTGCCGATCAACAGTGTGCTGCTTGGGGCAGACATAGTTTCTATTCGAAAGTTTCCACAGACAACGCCATTATTGATGACTAAATTATCAACAAGGACGATCCTCGTAGATCGTCAAGTTTAGCCTCTGAAACCTAGAAGGTGGAAAACCTGCAAGGCAACAAGACAACAAGACACCTCAGAGTGCAAAGTTTGATCCCTGTGTTTGCACTCCGATGGTCAAGTCAGTAGATCGTCTAAGTATTGGAAGATATTTAGGAGCTAGGTCTAGAGATTAGGGTTTTCAATTAGAGAATAAATGAGAGAAGTATATCCTATTTATAGTGTTAGTCGGCCCATAAGATAGATTCTCGTGTGGGTTTAAGGCTTTTCCAGGTCTAAGTGTACGGAAGTTGAATGGGCTATTGAGTCAATCCATGTTTGAGTTTTGCCGGGTGCTAAGTATGAAAGTGTGTCGTTCGGCACATATGGACAACCGAGTCTGAGGTAATAGGACAGACTTGAGTTCTGATACCATGTCAAGTATTCTAATTCTAAATCCAATTGGCTATAAGTGAAGTGACTCGATTTGAATATAAGGCATTTAGTCATGTCACATTTAACCTATATAAGATATTATTACGCTAACAAACGCACCAATAATAGAATGTCACAATAATTGATAAGAGGTAAAAAGCAAAAGTATATGTTAGTCTATTTTGCTAATCGTTTGGTGTATTTGCTTTTATGCTGTTTTCATTATTAATAAATACTTTGCTATATAAAAAAAATATGTTAGAAGAAAAACTTTAAGAAATCTTTAATTTGAAATCAAGGTCTAAAGCTTGTTTTTTTTAATATCTTTTTTTTAGTTGAAACCCAAGTCCAATTGAATGCAAAATCATAACCATCTTTGTATTCTTTTCTTTTCTATTTATTCCTCATTGAAAGGGGTAATCTCTTCTCACAAAAGTTAGAGACGTGGACAAAGAAAAATAAAAGTGAAGAATTGTGGAAAAATTGTACAAACCAATTTTTAAATATTAAAAAAGGGAGAAAATGAAAAAGAAAACAAAAGAATTAAGTATGCCAAGTGATAGTATAGTTTAGTAGTTGATATTTATAAGAGAAAGAAAGGTGAAAAGCAAGAAAGCTACTTCACAAAATTGCATTTTAATTAGTTTTATTTGTTTATATGCTTATGCTTGCTCAAAAGAAACCCAATATATATGAAAACAAAATGTTACCACCTACCATCACCCAAACTACCTACCAAAGCAAAATCCCATTCTTAACCATTCTTAAAGGATGGTGCCACAACCACAAGCAAAGTGTTTAATCCTATTGGTGTTGTTTTTGACTACTCCTTGAAATAAATAAATATATAAATAAGTAGGATGCTTTACAAAATTTCCTTCAATTTGATTGTTCTAAACAGGATGTTTTATCTTTCTTTACCTTCTATTTTATAAAGCAATTGTCACTCTCTCTTTTGCTTGTGAAGCAATTCTCTTAGAAAAAGTGTATTTATTCAAAAAAAAAAAAATTGACTAATATTGGTTCAAGATATTCAAGTTTCTAGTCTAAAATAGCGTTTAAGAATTTTTTTCCCCTTCTTCTAATACAAGAAGAGAAAGGTAACTCAACTTAGGATCTCTAGTCCGATCGTTTATGGCAGAAAAAAAAATAATTATTTCTCCGCTGACATTGAGATATGATTTTAGAATTTTTTTAGAATTATCATCATATTAGTAGTTGATGCCATAACTAATATGGTGAGTCTCATTTGTATTTGGAAGCTCTCTAAATTAACAGTGTGTTTGGATAAATTTGTTGAGGGATCAGTAAAGGGCAGGATAGGATGGGAAAGGAGGGGAAAGGAAGGGAAGGACCAATCCTTGTTTGGATTGTTTAAAATATAAAAAGTAAGGAACATGAGGGATCACCTAATATTTAATAAATAAAAACTTTGTTGGTCTTTGTTGGTACTCCAAATTGGAGTACCAAAAAAGGTGGACTTATAAGGATCAGGAAGGACCAAAATTGGTCCTTCAAAACCCATGGACCAAATCTAATTTCCAATCCAAACATAAATCACTAATTAAAAGGACCTCCCGTCCTGTCCCGTCCCTTACTGGTCCCTCGATCCAAATAGACTGTAATAGTTACTGGGGAACAATTGTGATAATAATTAGTTAATTTCCATTAATATCCAAAAAAACACACATACTAAAATAGTTAAAAATTGATATTTGACCCATTTTTGGAATTTGTAAATTAGAGTGAGATTCATACACATGACAACAGAAACTCCCCTTTTTTTTGGTGTTATAAAACTAAATTATCCAAATAAGTCTCGATTTTACCATAAAAACAAGTTTATTCTCTCCTTTTTCTTTTCTTTCTAATTATGGACTACGAATCTCAAAGTTTAAGAAGTAGCATTGACTTTGAAGATTCAGAATCAAATTACAAAAGGCCACGTTCGAATATTTATCTCAGCATCTCTCGTGATCAATAAATAAATAAACAGCACGTTTCAAACTTGAAAAAAAAAAAAAAAACAGAAAGTTGAAAAATTATAAATATATATATTCTCCTTGTCTAAAAAATTCTGAATAATTAAAAATTATACTGAGAGAAAAGGACGATAAATTGAAATTGAAAGTAAAATATCCCATATATAAAGAAATGAAAGAAACAGTGAAAGAGAAGAGCTCTTTTCATATTTTTCTCAGTTCTGTTTTGTGTTTTGTTTCTGTTCACGCCTTTTGACGGAAACTCCAATATCCATTTGCCTCAAAATCAAACAACAACATAAATAACAGAGGTAGACTGGCAGAGGATAAAAAAAAGAGGGGAACTTTTGGGGAAAAACTCCATATCTTTGCTTTGGAAGTAAAGAAAGTTAAGAAACAGAGTAAAAAAAAAACAGGGGAAAAACAGAGTTGAGAAAAAGAGTGGAGAAGAGAAGGGAAAGATGGGCATTTTGAGGGAAGATGTTGTAGTGATAAGTCCAGGAGAGAAAGCAGGGGATTCCACTGTGATTTCAGTTAATTGCCCTGATAAAACTGGGTTAGGCTGTGATTTGTGTAGGATTATTTTGCTTTTTGGGTTAAGCATTGCTAGAGGAGGTAAGCTTCATCAATCCCTTCTTCTAATATTATAAATTTAAGATTTTTTTTTCTCCTGAAGTTGTAGCAAAAAAGCAAATAATGGGTCATTTTGATTTTCTATACCTATCCCAAAAAATGGTTTTCTTTGTTTTCTTTTTCTTCACTTTTTCCCATAGAAAGTTCTAACTGGTTGAACATTCCTTTGTTGTTTCTGTGTGTGTGTGTGTGTGTGTGTGTGTGTGTTTTAAATGCTTTTTGCAAGCCAAATTTCTTGATTGATCATGGTTCCTTATGATATACTATATCATATTGATGTATTTTTATTATCATTTTCCATTTTTTGTTGATAATGCAAAAAAGTTGGAAGTACAAGTAAATATAGTGATTATATTGAATTCTTTTTTTTTTGGTGGATAAGATTTTTCAACAGATGGGAAATGGTGCTACATAGTGCTTTGGGTGGTTGGGAAATCAAACACAAGGTGGGATTTGCTGGAAAAAAGGCTATTGGAAGTTTGTCCATCTTATTTTTCGACTTCTGGAATTGGACTATTACCTGCCTACAAACCAGCAGCCAAAGCTGTTGGATGTGTTCCTTCTGAAGTTTTGGTGTTCTTGTGATAGAAAAGGCCTATTACATGGTAATCTTTCTATCCTTTCATATTCCTTTTAGGAAAATGTGATGCTGGTCAGTTAAGCAATTGGTTACTTTCTAAAAAGAAAAAAATTTATACTTCAAACAAGTTTGGAATGGTTTTGCCTTGTTGCTTAAGATTTTTAAAATAAGCTCTGTAATTTATCCCCTCCTTTTAGAACTTGACAGCAAAAAAGGATTTTTGCAGCCAATTTGGTTGTGCTGCTATTAAAGATAGTTATCAGTATTCAGTCGGATAAGTTTCATAGTTATATGTTGCTGCCTTGCTTGTAATACATTGATGGGAGCGAAAGAGATTTGAGAAGAAGCTTTCCATTTTAGGTTTTATTTTTCCTTGGTAGAGATATTTCGTGGTTACTTTCCACAAGAGTGTTTTCTGACTGATGGTAAGGCCAATAGGATGGCAAGATTAATGAGGGAATGGTATGAGTCTTGGTGAACGCTGAATAAGAATACTTAAAATAGATATATATTACAAGGGAAACTGATTCATTTCAATCTTTTAACTTGATTGGGGGGAAAAAGGAAAATTAGGGTTGGATATTTAACTAAATAATTGGACATTCGAGTATTGACATTGCCTACAGAATTATCATCAGAGCTTTTTTAAGATGAAAACAGGTAATAAGAAGGGACATGGGGGCATTTGTTGAAGGAAAAGAGGTATCAAAAGGGGACATGAGAGTTGTTGTAGAGTTTAAGTTTCTTTTAGGAGGACAGGTACTCTTCCCTGAAGTATACTCTAATGGAAATTGATTATTGGTTTTCACTTTACCATTGTGTCCCTCTTATGAACAAGCTTTGATAGCAAGATGATCTGTTAGCCACTAGGCAGTTCAAATTTCAACATACCAGGATAGAGTTTTTGAGTGGAACTGTGGAAGTATAGCTACTTATATTTCTATCATTGACTGTTTGTTTTTTCTTTAAAGTTCTTTTTAAGTAGGTCATATTTCTCTTCCTTTGTTTTAGTTACTTATGGGTAGTGGCTTACCATTCTGCTCTTGAGTGGTGGCTTCTGATTTATGAGATTCTACAAGAGTTATTTTCTATTTAAGGTAATTGATTTCCATGTCTTGTGTTAACATCACTTCGCTTTTTATTTTCTGGTAGATGTAACTCTGGTCCTTTTTGAGCTGGAGCTTACAATAAAGAGAGTGAAAGTAACCACTACTCCAGATGGAAAAGTAATGGACCTCTTTTTTATCACTGATACCAGGTTTGTCAGTTAAAACTTTTCATTTAACATGACAACTGCAACCATCTTTGTTTTCATTGTTCATCTTTGCACTATCGCTTGATTTTTTGTTGATTTTGGTACATATTGGGAATATATAAGTTTTTGAAATTTCATGACTCAAAAGTTTGGAATGTTTTTATAAATGGTTTCTCCGGAAAATCAGCTGATTGGGGTAATTAAGTGGTACGGATAAACAGCTTGTGATTTACATGATAGAAAGGGGAGAAATGTTAATTATGTGGTTAACATAGTCAATATGAGATTGAAAATATTTTGACTTTTTTGTTGGTATCAACTTTTTATCGAGACCAAATGATCTTGAAATGGTGGTGACACTCATTGGCAATGCTATTGCACATCGAGTAAATTTAAACTATTATCTTGCTCCGGTAATACAGATGACATAGAGCATTAACGGAAAATATTTTGAAGTGGTTGATACTGTTTCTATAATAGTTTGTTCTAAAAGGAAAAGAAAAATGTTTTTGATGGAATGCACCATTGCACTAAGAATTTTCTCAATAAATTGATTGCATCATTCACCAAGTGGGTTTTCCTGTTTCAACTTAAATGAGGTCAGCTGACTACATGGATGACAAATGTCAATAAAGTTGTAAGAATATAGCTACATAATTGAAAACTAGATCTATTGTGGTTGACTTTTTTGTGATTCATTAGTTCAGATTTTAAACATAAAAAATAATTGATCACTTGCAAGTAAATAATCCTTCTAATTTCTGAAGTTGTTTTGTTTATGTGTTAATTTGATACTCAATGGAAACATAATTGTTGAGTCATTGTTTTCTAATAAAGAGATGTGTGAAGGCACTGGACATTGTTTTGTCAATGCTCTGTATTCTTGAGGTTGTACAATGCCCCAAGTCATACTTGATCATTTGTTATGTATTTCTCTCATGCTGTTGCTCAACACCAGGAAACAATGGTTAGATTGTTAATTACTAGATTATAACTTGTTTAGAATTTTTTAATTAAAAAAATCTCATTTTTGCAATTTATCTAATATTAAAAAGAAACTAATTTATTTTAACTGAAGAAAGCAAATCTCTCGGTAAAGTGGTGGCTAGCCATGCACATTGTGATGGAGTGAAAGTGAATTCTAAAGAAGAAAAGATGTGTGTTAGCCATACCAATTGTCTGGGGCAATACATGTTTGCCAGAATATTTTTGTTTATATTCTTGTTGGTATGCAGGTGCAATCTCTTTGTTTGGTGTATGTGTGTCTCGATGAAATCTATAAGAGAAATAGAGGACATTCTGGATTTTTTGAGATGCTTATTTGATGTACTTAAAATGTGTTTTTTTTATCCATTCCATAATTCAGGGAGCTTCTTCATACGAAAGAACGACAGGGTCAAACAATTTATTACTTGAAAAGTGCATTAGGTGAAATATTGGAAAGTTGTGAGATTGAATTAGCCGGCCCAGAAATAACTGCATGTTCGCAAGGCACTTCATTTCTTCCTTCTGCAATAACAGCAGACATGTTCAGTTTAGAGCTGCCTGCTTGTCACCCTGGTGGATTACTTGCTTCAAACCCCATATCAATTACAGTTGACAATACCCTTAGCCCCTCTCATACACTTATTCAAGTCCTCTGTCAGGACCACAAAGGTCTTATATATGATATCATGAGAACTCTAAAGGACTACAATATCCAGGTACATATCTTATACTATTAACTTTTGTATGAATTTTTTTTTTCCTTTGTATTCCTGAGCCTATATGTTTGTATTTTGCTTGATGTAAAGAAGGCAATCCATGCTAAGTTAAATGGCTTAGTCTCCTACTTTTGAAAATTTTATGCTTTAAATTCGCATGGCACCTTCTGAAAGCCTAGACTCTAGAGTGTCTACAAGGCAATGCTTGGGATTTCATTTAGAAATTGTAATTTCCTGATGGAACTGTTATATCTTTGTTGCTTGGCTTCTATTGTAGATTGCCCAATATTCCAATTTCCTAACATATGCTCCATCTAAAAATGAAATTTCTTAGCAGGTTTCTTATGGACGATTCTTTGCAAATTCGAATGGCAGCTGTGAGTTTGATTTGTTCATTGTTCAAGCTGATGGCAAGAAGATCATTGACCGCAATAAGCAAAATGCATTATGCTCTCGTTTGAGGATGGAGCTTTGGCGTCCTGTTAGAGTGGCTGTGGTGAGCCGGGGCCCTGATATGGAGTTGCTGGTAGCAAACCCTGTTGAATTGTCTGGCAGAGGCAGGCCTCTTGTTTTTCATGACATTACTCTTGCTCTCAAGAATCTTAACACCGGGATTTTTTCGGTATTAGCCTCTATCCATTAACAAATGTCATAAATGAACATTGTTTCCATTTTCTAACCATAATTTCATTGTACTTCGACATTCTCAGGTGGAGATAGGGAGACACATGATCTGCGATCGTGAATGGGAAGTATACCGGATCCTACTTGACGAAGGAGATGGTTATCATGTGCCAAGGAACAATGTTGAAGAGGGTGTTAGAAAAGTCTTAATGGGTTGGGAATAGATTAAGATATAGTATCACTAAAAAGTTTCCTAGAAGCCTTGAGCTCTTCACAGTCACTGTACAGCACATCCTTTTTTAGTCTTCTTTAGTCTCTACCAAAAGCTAGGTACTGACTAAATACTAACTGTAAATTGTAAAGTTGCCTTCAAAAGAAATGAAAAGATGTTTTCCTCTCACTTTCTTCAAACATAATCTGATGAGTGATGAGAACTTTGGAGTTTGAATTGAAGCAGTTTGGCCGGTTCCAAAAATAGCTTGTTTAAGCAGATTCCATATCCTTTGCCCAAAATGCTCCTTGGCCCAACAAGTCCAATATGAACTAGAAATATGGGAGGGGTTAAAAAAGCCTCATAGCCCAAATTGTAATAGCCATAGGCTAGTCTAGTCAAGTTCAAGTACTATTTTCTCGGCTATAAAAAAAAAAAACTATTTTCTGACAAAATCTTTTGAATAATATAGTAAGCAAGAATCCTTACCTCTCGTGCTTAACTAGTTTTTGATTATCTAAGAATAATGCTTTTTAAGTTTTTTTTTTTTTTTTTTTTTTTTTAAAAATTTGAAGATGTCAATGTTTGAATTTAGATTATAAATAAATTTACAAATAAGAAAGTAAATTATTTTTACTACTATTATATGCTGGGATCTTGGGTGGAGACGGGCGATATTTTAGCAGGTATTAACGCCTCAGGTGGCAAAAGAATCATTGTATGCACCAGAGGATAGATTAATACGGGTCATACTTGGGATTCAGGTATCCGCTTCAAAGGAAACTTGACTAAATTTACCTATAGGTGGGAGGGGTCGAGTCATCAATGTGAGATGGATCCAGAAAAAAAGGGGATTCTAGTTATATACTAGATAATTAACTGATTTTGACTTATGATCATAGTTGGTGTGATTTAGGCTTTCTCTCAGTATAACATAAATTCTCACAAAACAAATAGTAAGAAAATAACATATAAATGTCGTTAATAACAAATCTATATATATGTGTTGGCATATATATATATATATATATATAATTTGGTGATCTCTAGCAGTTGTTAATTAACGGCTTGTGTTGGGGTTTTATTTTGCAGGACTCTTTTTTTGATCCATTGGTAGTCCATATTGTTTTTTACCTTTTCTGTGCCTTGTGTCAAGAGGACAAAGAGATTAGAAACTGTCAATATGATAATGACAATGAAACTCAGTGGATGTCTACTGAACCCTTTCAACATTAAGAGATGCAGGTTGATGATGAGGTGCAAAATGAGCTGAATGCATCATCATCTCGAGTAAACGATGATCAGGTTGATTTGGAGATGTAGACAGTGGCGAAGCCATGATTTTGATATTGGGGGCTCAAATGAAATTAATATAGAAGGTAACAATCACTTTCTGCCTCAAGTTAGGAGTTCTGATTTCTTTTTTACTTAACCTTAGAATTTGAGGGACAATATACTACACCTACATATATAATTATCGCGAAATCTTGTATTAATTATATTTGACTCTAATATGATTTGTTTATAAGAGTAAGTATAAAATACCTTCTACTAATTATATCTGGCTTTAATATCATTGTTATATAGCCCCAGCAAGAGAAGAAATCAGGGAGCATATCAAATAGAGAAGTGAGAGGATCGAGATTAATCCCATTAGCAAAGGCTGCCACACCGTGTGTAGACTTGTTCTTCTGAACATACTTGTTATGAGCTGATTCCACAGAACTAACGGGTGTTATATCACATTTTTCTCCTAAAAGCTTGGAAGCACCCTTATGACCCCTGCAAGGGCTCGACAAATTGTCAGCTGGATTGGCTACTCATGATAGGTATCTGGGTCGCAATCTCAATCTTTATTTTATATATTTCTAATATGATAAGGAACTATAGAATTGATTGCCTTTGTACGAGGAGAAGAGGCCAACTAAAGGAAGCCATGATTCTCATCACTCAGGTATCGAGTCTTTTGCAATCCCATAAACTTATTTTCCAATCTAAACCCTCTGATTTTAGGGATCAAAACCATTCAACCCATTGATTGACAGACTTCTGTGGAGGCCACTCAGTATCCTTATAAGCTATATAATCGACCTCTTAAGAGGGTCCATGTGACATTATTTGTATCCTTTGATGCCCAGAAAATGGCTTCGGAACCAAAGACTAAGCAATTGAGCACACCCTTTGAAGCGACCTTCTCCCTTTTTTTCTGCAGTAGTTTAAAGAAATGATAGTCTCCGCCACTAATGTAACCGAGGGATCCGCCACATGGATCACTTGCTCGAACAAATCAATGGTCATGATATCCACATATCCCAACTCTTTTGGAAACTACACTAAGCCATATATCAACAAAGCTAAAGCGGACAACCCCTTATCGTGCTGCAAGTTTTCCTCTGTGAACTTAATAAGACTAGTATATTGCCACGTGTTTCACACGTGGGATTGAAGTTTTGGTTGAAACTCTTGTTAAGTTACATATTGCTTATATAATATTGTTTAATAATCTAATTCTTAATTTTAAGAATTTTAAAATTGTCTAAATTCTTAAAAATTATTGAAAATAAATTTATCAATTTTTCGTTATGAGTAATTTGTTAACCATTTTATCAATAATAGAAGCTATCAAATTTATAGTAGTTCGATACTGAAAAGTTGTATATTTTATCAAAAATACTATACTTGAATCGGAGAATTAAGGGAATTTTCATTATTAATTATGAATTAATTAGGTAACAATTTCATCTATAATGGGAGCTATCAAAATTTATAATACACGATTACAAAAAAAAACGGGTTTTACATTTACCAACAATTCTATCAACATTTAATTATAAGTAATTTTGATAACAATTTAATCAATGATTTATACTAACAAATTCAGAACTTTTTTTGTAAAAAAAAAAGAAAGAAAAAACAAATTAATTAGAACTTTTCATTATATCATTTGTCAAATCATTCCTAGATGAAAAAGGTTTCAGCCGATTATCGGGTCTGACAACAGTATAAGCTACTCCCTCCGATCCAAAATAAGCGAAACAGTTCAAGTTTTGCATTCTTTCATAATAAGTGAAACACTTACAAAACCAATACAATTTTTCCATATATACCCCTAATTAATGGAGAGTTATGGAGAGAGAAGATAAATGTAATTAATGAAAAGTTTGGGTGTTAAGGTAATTTTAAGGTTCTTTTTTTTTTTTTTCTAAATTTAAGATGAATTAATCATTATCTTAAAATGTGTGATATTCTTAGTGTTTCACTTATTTTGGATTAAAGGGAGTAGGTTTTTTTTTTTTCAAAATCTGAAAAAGGCTTCTCTCACCAAATTAAGCCCCAATTGCATATTTTTTTGTTTGAGTATATCTAGGATTATAAATGCTGATTCAATTCATTCTTCATCACACTTCAAGGTTAAAGTCAATAAAGCATGTATTCTCTTTTCATTCTTATCATTTTTGTGAGAGAGAAACACTTCAAGTTAAATTTGTAAATTGAGACCTTTGGGAGATCATTGCTTGCATTAAGTGAAGACTCACTTGTATTGAAAATTTGAGCTTGAGGGAAGCTCACATTCTATTTGCTTGGTGGAAGTTTTAGTAATTTCACCGATTTAGCAGCAGAGTTATGTTAAAAATTCTTGATCGGTAAGATCAAGGTAATGGATGTAGATGTGGTGTCACCAAACCACTATTAAATTGCTTAATGTTTTTAATTCTTTAAACCTATATATTTACTTCTTTCTATATACCCATTAAACCCAAACTTGCAAATGTTCCTGACATTGCCAAATGCATTGAAAAAGTGTTTTTAACCCTGTTCTACCTCATTATCAAGACCTAACATAATGAAGGTTATCAATCTTATTATCTAATGTTAAGATTACTAAAATGGATAAATTATGATACTACCAATAAAATCAATAATCTTACATTCTTAATAACTTTAGTAAACTTTCATTAATGACTTTTGGGTACTCGGACTTTTGACTGAAGTTCTCTCTATCTTCTTCAATCATTTTGGTGCCTTGAGTTGGAAAAGTCTTAAAGCGTGGCGTGAGATCGATTTCATTTAAGATTCCCTTCCCTGATCCTTTGTGAAGGCCTTTCCTAATACTCTTGCCAAAGGGCTTCAAATGGGACTAATTCAAAACTTTACTTCCTATTAGTGAATGATCAAAAGTAAATTTAATGTTCTATAGCTCAATACTTTTATAAATATTTTTCTTCTTTTGATCTTTAAGTGAGAGTTACAAAGAAACCCCTTCACATGACAAAACTTATGTCAAATTAAACCCCTTCACGAACTTAATCACAACTAAATGTTATGCTATTTTTCTGCTTTGGGCTAGTGCTTTTAGGCATTTTTGAGCCTTGTTATAAATGGTCTATTTTGTATCTATCTTTTGTCCCTTACAATCTTTGCTACGGGCGGCCTTAGCATGCTTAGCTAGTAGTATTCACTGTAACTCTGATATATTTTTATAGGTATATTATATATATCTTCTTTGCTTTTCTAAAAAAAAAAAAAATCACAACTAATTGGTGGAATGAATTCAAATGTTAATAACATATAAATGCCAAAACAAAATGTACACGTAAGACAAAATTTATCTTACAATCCTCACAACAAACTTGTTCATATATCAATCTATTGATGGCAAGATCAATGAACTTTGAATTCACTTTCAAAAGTTTTTATGATAATCACGGTAACATTTTCATAACTTTCATTGTTGCAAAGGCCTTATAATAAATCTTGGTCTCCCGGTAACCTTCACATCTCAAATGCCAAGATTAAAGGATTCGACTATAATCCTCTTAAAATTGAATAACCAAGTAATCAATTGGTTTAAATTGGTTGAGGTAGTAAGCAACCTATGCCCCGATAAGAGTGAGAACACAAATTCAATTCCGGCCCAAAAGAAATTAGTCGCAAGTCCAAAGGACTTGGGGATACCCTTGGTAAAACAAAAAAAAATGGTTTAATACTTAAAAGATAATGTCAAGGTTTTGAGAGGGTATTTTGAAAATTTTTAATCTACTTAATATATAAAGTTATTAAACCAAGTATTAATAAAATTGTTTAGAGTTATAATCTCATTGGTTTGTTATGAGCTTACTATCTGAGTGGTATACATGTGATTAAAGCCCATAAAACTTAACCTATAAATATTAGATAAATTATTCCATACACTCACAGTGGAGTTTAGCAAATTTCACAAGTGTGGCTATAGGGTTGGTATGTGTCGTTTTAGAGAGTAGTTTTGAATATTAAATACATAATTAATTATGAAAAAATGGTATGTGTCAGTTTTTTAAAAGATTTTAAGAGGGTATTTTGAATATTTTTTATCGAGTAATTATTTGATATACGGTTGGTGGAGTTTTTAGACTCCACAAGCGGGTTAAAAGTTGTGACATATCTTATTTTATAATTAATTATATATTTTATATTTAAATCTATTCCTTAAGGGGACACATATATCCTTTAACTCCGCATGTTCAGTCTACTAAATTCCACTAACGGTGGATGATATAATTCTCATTTTTTATCTACTTAATATATATAAAGTTATTAAACTAAATATTAATAGAAGGTAAATTATACAATACACACTGTTAGTGAAGTTTATGACAGACTACACATGCGAGATTTAATGGTTGATATGTGTCCTCTAAGGAATAGTTTTGAAATTTACAAACAAAATTAATTAAGAAAACAGGTTGTGTCAACTTCTTAACCCGCTGTGGAGTTCAATATTTACACTGATAGTGTATTGTATAACAATCCTTAATAGAATTATTTAAGAGTCATGATTTTATTGGTTTTATTATTAGCTTATTATTATGTGAGTGGTTTACATGTGATTCAAGTCTATAAAACCTAACTATAAATATTATATGTCTTGTGTTGTTGGTTATTGTTGTGAAAAAAAAAATTAAAAGCTTGCGGCGATGATTCACTTAAACCTAATGATGGTGATTTGTTAGGCAATTTTTGTCATAAATGCGATAAGAATGATAGAAATAATGATTAATTAATATTTGGTGCACTGGCATTTTATACATTCTATACACTACCGGCCGGTGATGGGAGTGACATCTCATTAATGAGTAAAAATTAAGAACTTCAACGTCTTTTAAAATATATATATTTAGATTTGGGTTTTCTACTGTCAACTTTTCTCGTCAAATATTTCGCTCAGTCATTCTGATAACTCAAAATCATCAGACATGGAAAAAGTTGTAAATTTTGGTATGGATGAAGGTAAGTTGCTTTTGAATTTGGGTGTATGCCCTTCCTAACCCAAACACTAAACCTTTATTTTGCTTATTGCATTTTATTATAAGTTGTAACTTTGATATTAAATTTCTCAAAAGTTCTTTTTATCCTATCGGAAATTAAACAAAAGCAAGTTTTGTTAGGATTTTTGACCCAATTCCTACTTAGATTTGGATTAGGATTTTTCTAGATTTTTAATTGGTGGACAAGAATCCTAATAGGAAAGGGATTCTTGGAGTCCAAGTTTGTGTTAGTATAAATAAGCAGTTTCTGTTTAGATTTTTGTGTGTGAGATAGAAAAGGTTGTATTGTTGTGAGAGAAATCTAAGATAGCTTTAGGTTGTTGTGAGAGAATCACACATGTTGGGTTGATTAGATTGAGAGTTTGCTAGAGAGATTGTTATGATTGTTGATTGTAATTGATTGATTTGATAGTGCAGATTTGTGGCATAGGTCCACAAGAAAATTTTGCTTTGTTGTTTCCGCTTTAATTATTTGTTTGGTTAATTCCTGGGATATCCGAAGTTACAACAAGTGGTATCAGAGCCTGGTTGATTAGAGATGACAGAAAGCAGCGAATCAGCTTTGAAGTTTGAGATCGAGAAGTTTAATGGAACGAACAGTTTTCAGATGTGGCAGAGTACGGTAACAGATGTGTTAGTACAACAAGGATTGGGAGATGCGCTTGAAGCTGATAAGCCTGCAACGATGAATGAGAACAGGTGGCGAGATATTCAACGAAAAGCAGTAAGTACAATTCGTTTATCTCTTGCTACTGAAATTAAGTATGATGTGTTAGATGTGAAAACCCCAAAGGAGTTGATGTATAAGTTGGAGTCGATTTATATGTCAAAATCGATTACTAACATGTTGTGTTTGAAGAAAGAATTATTTGGATTAAAGATGAAGGTGGGAACAAGTTTAAGGGCACACCTAAACGAGTTCAATAGATTGGTTACTCAGCTGGCAAGTGTTGATGAAGTCATGAAAGAGGTTGATAAAGTAGTTTTTTTGATTAATTCTCTTACCGGCAGGTATGATTCTGTGACTAGAGCTTTGATGGTTGGTAGAAAAACCTTGAGCTTGCAAGATGTGACTTCTGCAATTTTTGAGTATGATAGATTGAAAGAAACTGAAAAGAAAGATGAAGAGAATGGTGCTCTCATGGTGGAGCGTGGAAGAACTTATGGAAAAGATAAGATTGATGCAAGATCGAGGAGTATATTCAATGAAAGAGGAAGATCAAGTTCGAGGCCAAGGGTTGATTTCAGTAATAAGGAGTGTTATTATTGTCATGAGATGGGGCACATAAAAGTCTATTGCAAGAAGTTAAAGGAAGATTTGGGGGAATTCATGAAATCTAAAGAGAAGAGTAAGGCTGGTGTTAATGTTGCTGCTGCTGATAGTGATGAATATTCTGATGAAGAAACTGTTGTTTTGATGGTGCAAGAAGAAAAGAAAGACACTAGAGATATGTGGGTGTTTGATTCTGCTTGTTTTGAACATATTTGCACAAAGAAAGAATGGTTTTCGAAATTTGAGAAGTGTGATAAGCCTGTTTATATGGCTAATAATGGTGAAGAAAAAATTGAAGGCATTGGGAGTGTGAAACTTCGTTTGCATGATGGAAGTGTCAAGATGCTTGGGAAAGTGAGGTATGTTCCAAACTTTACAAGGAATTTGATTTCGCTTGGAAAGTTGGATAGCTTGGGTTATGGATATTCTTGCCGAGGTGGAGGCTTGAAGATCACCAAAGGTTCGATGATTGTGATGAAAGGAGTGAAGAATTCGAAGAATTTGTATGAGTTGATTGGAAGCACAATTAGAGGAGATGGATCAGTATCTTCACATCAAATTGAGAAGAAGGATGTGGATTTGCCAACAAAGAAGAAAGTCACTTTTGTGGATTTGGTTAAAGGGTGGAGCAATTAAATTTTGATGAAGGAATTTGAGTCAAGGTGGAGATTGTTAGGATTTTTTGACCCAATTCCTACTTAGATTTGGATTAGGATTTTTCTAGATTTTTAATTGGTGGACAAGAATCCTAATAGGAAAGGGATTCTTGGAGTCCAAGTTTGTGTTAGTATAAATAAGCAGTTTCTGTTTAGATTTTTGTGTGTGAGATAGAAAAAGTTGTATTGTTGTGAGAGAAATCTAAGATAGCTTTAGGTTGTTGTGAGAGAATCACCCATGTTGGGTTGATTAGATTGAGAGTTTGCTAGAGAGATTGTTATGATTGTTGATTGTAATTGATTGATTTGATAGTGCAGATTTGTGGCATAGGTCCACAAGAAAATTTTGCTTTGTTGTTTCCGCTTTAATTATTTGTTTGGTTAATTCCTGAGATATCCGAAGTTACAACAAGTTTCAAATCTCAATGGAAGTTTAAGAAATGAATTAAATAGCCAAAACTCTCAAAGAAATATGATTGTACCATGTAAAAAATGCTTAAAACTTAAAAGCCTAATGTTCAAACCAAGCTTCAAGTTAGACCAATTCCTTTCCCTAATTATGGCATAAATAATGGACTTTATTGATGTTGTGGTAGACATCAAAGCAGTACATGAATATTTGTATGGATAATTTTCCCTCCACTTGCCATGAGAAAAAGCAGTAATATGCATATAAACATTGAGTAGCCCATCGATTAATATACCCAAATTTATTATGTAGATTGGAAATTAATCAAATAAAATATATAAATAAAAAATAATCATGATAAGTAAATTATTAATTACAATTATAGTTAATTTATAATTACCATAATTAATAAAAAAGTTTAATGACTAAAAAGAACATCAATTTAAAAATTATTATACTATAATATTAAGGGTATTTATGAAATTTCCCAATTATGATTTTTGAGTTCGTGATTTTATATAATAATAAGATAAACAGCTGGACCCGTTTCCCTTCCATATTAATATCTAGCCTGATTTCCTCCACTCTGGGGCACAATACTTTAGCTAAATTGCTATCCCAAGTAGAATTATTCGTTGGCCAATAAATCTTCGCATTTGGCTGAGCTTTCATCTATAACAAATCTCGATAATCCTCCACGGTCGGGGTCATATCCACCTCGTTAAATACATATCATCGATACGAGGGTTCCCAGAAGTAAGCAGCTACCTTTAAAGGATTCTCATCAACCTCTAAAGTTAATAAATCTGCGATATGACCATACAAGCGCTCAAACCAAGCTTTTTTTGTCATTGAACATATGCCCCCCAAACTCTGGTAATTTCCTTCAAATCATTCTATGGAAGTGCCAAGCGAGTTGTCTCCGGTAAAAACGGTATAAACCCCTCTAACAAGCAATCACCACGCTTTTTTTGTTCAATCCTGAAGAATTGTTTAGGCATGTGAAGCAAGGATTTTTGATCTAAAGGTCTCATCTATTAGAAGAGTTAAAATCAAGTAAGTTCTATTTAAGGCCACAAAAATGATAACTACGTTTTTGTTCTTTTCCATTTTTATTCTTCTAATCTCCCTTGCTAAAGGATGGTGGGCGTTAAAAAGCCTTTTTCATTGATTTCAAACAGGTTACTGATATCTGCCATGAGTGGAAATTATTGTAAGCCTATCAAAGTCATACCCTAGGACTACAAAGATCCACTTTTTATTTCTTTATGGAAATTGTAATTAGCACTATTGTTCTTTAAAATTTAATTAGCACTATAATTCTTTGTTCAAATGCTACAATTTTCAAATTAATATATCATTTCTTGATTACATATGAAGAACAAGGAGGCATCGAGTTCAAGTTATGTAAAGCTCACCAAAAGAAGTAAAACAACTATGAAAGTGGATCAATCCATTATTCAACAATATCATATATGGCTCTAATATCATTTGTTTATAAAAGTAAGTATATAAATACTTTTTATTAATTATACTTGGCTTTGATATCATCATTATATACAGTAACACATGCGTGTCTATTTGCGAGATCCAACATTGCCACTCAACTTTATTATCGTTAAAGATAAGAAGTTCTTCAAAATATAGTCGGCTTTGACACTATGTTTGAGATAAATCAACACCGCTCTTTTGGTTCAATTATGGTGGCAGTAGGATTTTGTGGTTGCTTTGGGCACCTTCTTTGAAAGCATATCGATCGAAATGGAAGGCAATTGCTAAGTGAGAAAGGGACACAAAGAATTACAGAGTATTTTCCATTGGTATTCTCACAGTTTTTTGTTCCTGCGTGCATGCCTCCGCCCGAAAAATCAGAATAAGGGATCATCTAGATTGGAGGTCAACAGGACGATTGATGTTGAGTTAGTTATATTGTTCATTCTTATCGTTTTCATCTTTTCTGACATCCTTTGTTATAAAGGAATTGTTGTCATATGTTTCCTAATCGTAACAATAATTGGCAGCTTTGTCCCTCGTATTTCCAACTTTATCAAATATGTCGTATACATGTTTTACGTGAACTCGTTCGAGGTTGGAAACGATATTCTTTGCGTGAAGAGGGAATAGTATGCATTGTCGACATACATAACACGTGAGAATGTTGATTTTTTGATATTGAATTGGGTTGGTGGCGTCTGCCTCTGCCTCAAAGCCATACCCTAGTATTACATAGATCCACTTTTTATTTCTTCATGGAAATTTTAATTAGCACTATTGTTCATTAGAACTTAATTAGCACTATAATTCTTTTTTGAAATGCTACATTTTTCAAGTTAATATATGATTTATTGGTTACATATGAAGAACAAGGAGGCATCGACTTCAAGTTATGTAAAGCTCACTAAAGGGAGTAAAACAATTGGGAAAGTGGATCAATCCATTATTCAACAATATCATATATGGCTCTAATATTATTTGTTTATAAAAGTAAGTAAATAAATATCTTTTGTTAATTAAACTTGGTGCTGATATCATCATTTTATACAGTAATCCATACGTGTCTATTTGCGAGAAAAACATTGCCACTCAGCTTTATTATTGTTAAGGACAAGAAGATATTTAAATTATAGCCGGCTTTGACACTCTTTTTGAGATAGATCATCCTGCTCTTTTGGTTCAATCATGGTGGCGGTAGGATTTCTGTGGTTGCTTTGGGCAACCTTCTTTTAAAGCATATCGAAATGGAACTGGCTGTAGCTAAGTGAGAAAGGGAGACAAAGAATTACAGAGTATTTTCCATTGGTGTTTATTATCACCATTTTTTGTTCCTGCGTGCATGCCTCCGCCCAAAAAATTAGAATAAGGGATCAGCTAGATTGGAGGTCAACTGGGCGATTGATGTTGGGTTAGTTATATTGTTCATTCTTAGCGTTTTCATCTTTTCTTACATCCTTTTTTTTTATAAAGGAATTGTCGTCATATGTTTCCTAATCGAAACAATAATTTGCAGCTTTGTCCCTCCCATTGCCAACTTTATTAAATATGCCGTATATACGTTTTACGTGAACCCGTTTGAGGTTGGAAACGATATTCTTATGCGTGAAGAGAGAATAGTATGCGTCGTCGACATGCATAACACGTAAGAATGCTTATTTTTTGATATTGGACTTGGTTGGTGGCGTCTGCCTTTGCCTCAAAGCTTAACCCTGCGAGTACATAGATTTACTTTTTATTTCTTCATGGAAATTGTAATTAACACTATTTTTCTTTAGAACTTAATTAGCACTATAATTCCTTTTTGAAATGCTACATTTTTTAAGTTAATATATTATTTCTTGATTAGATATGAAAAACAAGGAGGAACGACTTCATGTTATGTAAAGCTCACCAAAGGATGTAAAGCAATTGGGAAAGTGGATCAATCCATTATTCAACAATATCATATATGGCTGTAATATTATTTGTATATAAAAGCAAGTATATTAATACCTTTTATTAGATATACTTGGCTTTGATATCATCATTTTATACAGTAACCCATGCGTGTCTATTTGCGAGATCCAACATTGCCACTCAGCTTTAGAGATCCAACATTGCCACTCAACTTTATTATTGTTAAAGACAAGAAAATTTAAATTATAGCTTACTCTGACATTATGTTTGAGATGGATCAACCCCGCTCTTTTGGTTCAATTATGGTGGGAGTAGGATTTCTGTGGTAGCTTTAGGCAACCTGCTTTGAAAGTATATCGAAATGGAAGTGGCTGCAGCTAAGTGAGAAAAGGACTCAAAGAATTACAGACTACTTTCCATTAGTGTTTATTATCACAATTTTTTATTCCTGCGTGCATGCCTCCGCTCGTAAAATCAGAACAAGGGATAAGTTAGACTGGAGGTCAACTGGGCGAGTGATTTTGGGTTAGTTATATTGTTCATTCTTAGCGTTTTCATCTTTTCTTACATCCTTTTTTAAAAAAATTGTTGTCATATGTTTCCTAATCGGATCAATAATTGGCAGCTTTGTCGCTCCTATTGTCAACTTTATTAAATATGCCGTATAAACGTTTTACGTGACCCCGTTTGAGGATGGAAACGATATTCTTTTGCGTGAAGAGAGAATAGTATGCGTCGTCGACATGCATAACACGTGAGAATGCAGATTTTTTGATATTGAAATTGGTTAGTAGCGTCTGCCTCTGCCTCAAAGTCTTACCTTAGGAGTACATAGATCTACTTTTTATTTCTTCATGGAAATTGTAATTAACACTATTTTTCTTTAGAACTTAATTAGCACTATAATTCCTTTTTGAAATGCTACATTTTTCAAGTTAATATATTATTTCTTGATTAGATATGAAAAACAAGGAGGAATCGACTTCATGTTATGTAAAGCTCACCAAAGGATGTAAAGCAATTGGGAAAGTGGATCAATCCATTATTCAACAATATCATATATGGCTGTAATATTATTTGTATATAAAAGTAAGTATATTAATACCTTTTATTAGAAATACTTGGCTCTGATATCATCATTTTATACAGTAACCCATGCGTGTCTATTTGCGAGATCCAACATTGCCACTCAACTTTATTATTGTTAAACACAAGAAGTTATTTAAATTATAGCTGACTCTGACATTATGTTTGAGATGGATCAACCCCGCTCTTTTGGTTCAATTATGGTGGGAGTAGGATTTCTGTGGTAGCTTTGGGCAACCTGCTTTGAAAGTATATCGAAATGGAAGTGGCTGCAGCTAAGTGAGAAAAGGACGCAAAGAATTACAGACTACTTTCCATTAGTGTTTATTATCACAATTTTTTTATTCCTGCATGCATGCCTCCGCTCGTAAAATCAGAACAAGGGATCAGTTAGACTGGAGGTCAACTGGGCGAGTGATTTTGTGTTAGTTATATTGTTCATTCTTAGCGTTTTCATCTTTTCTTACATCCTTTTTTAAAGGAATTGTTGTCATATGTTTCCTAATCGGAACAATAATTGGCAGCTTTGTCGCTCCTATTGTCAACTTTATTAAATATGCCGTATAAACGTTTAACGTGAACCCGTTTGAGGATGGAAACGATATTCTTTTGCGTGAAGAGAGAATAGTATGCGTCGTCGACATGCATAACACGTGAGAATGCTGATTTCTTGATATTGAAATTGGTTAGTAGCGTCTGCCTCTGCCTCAAAGTCTTACCCTAGGAGTACATAGATATACTTTTTATTTCTTCATAAAAATTGTAATTAGCACTATTGTTTTTTAGAATTTAATTACCACTATAATAATTCTTTTTTAAAATGCTACATTTTTGAAGTTAATATATCATTTCTTGATTGGATATGAAGAACAAGGAGGCATCGACTTCAAGTTATGTAAAGCTCACCAAAGGGAGTAAAGCAATTGGGAAAGTGGATAAATCCATTATTCAACAGTATCATATATGGCTCTAATATCATTTGTATATAAAAGTAAGTATATTAATACCTTTTCTTCGATTTACTTGGCTCTGATATCATCATTTTATACAGTAACCCATGCGTGCCTATTTGCGAGATCCAACATTGCCACTCAGTTTTATTATTGTTAAAGACAAAAAGTTATTTAAATTATAGCCGACTCTGACATTATGTTTGAGATAGATCAACCCCGCTCTTTTGGTTCAATTATGTTGGGAGTAGGATTTTTGTGGTAGCTTTGGGCAACCTGCTTTGAAAGTATATCGAAATGGAAGTGGCTGCAGCTAAGTGAGAAAAGGACACAAAGAATTACATACTACTTTCCATTGGTGTTTATTATCACACTTTTTTATTCCTGCGTGCATGCCTCCGCCCGTAAAATCAGAACAAGGGATCAGTTAGACTGGAGGTCAACTGGGCGATTGATTTTGGGTTAGTTAAATTGTTCATTCTTAGCGTTTTCATCTTTTCTTAAATCCTTTTTTAAAGGAATTTGATCGAGCTAAATTAGACCCTATTTTTATGGCTATTTTACTATGTTTTTGGACCCATTTATGCTTAAATATATGCTATTTTATTAATATTTGTGTTTTGAATCCTTAAGTAATATGAAATTGAGAAATTGTTATTTTTCGCTACTTTTGGAGCTATTTTGATGACTTTTTACACAGATTTGAGCAAAGCAATTTTGAGTATAGATTTGGAGATTCGAAGTTTATGTTTGAAGACTCATTGAAGACTTATTTGAAGATTTGAAGACATTGAAGAATTATTTCAAGAGGAAAGAATTGAAGATTGGAGCTTTAATTGCGAAGGATTGAAGACAAGCCATGAATAAGCCGTTAAGCTTTGGTATTTTTGGATATTTTATATGGGAAAATACTCAGCCCATATAAGGTAATAATTGGAATTAAAATCCCAATTAATACCGCCTATATCCAAGGAAATATCCAATTTCCGCTTATTCCCGTTTCTAGTCCTAACAGGATTTGGATTCAACGGAGTTTTGGTAGAAAAATCATAACTTTCTGCTCAGACCTTCGTTTGAAGCTCATGAGTACTTGTTGGAAAGTTAACTCCGAGATCTACAACATTCCTTTGAAGTTCAAGACCCAGTTCAGCCGTTTTCAAGCCCAAAAATTCCGTTGAAGTCCCTGCACGAATTCAGGATTTTTTCAGGATCCTATTTTGACTTGGATTATACTCTAGGAAGACTTTTAATCTAACTTGGAGTCTAAGTTAGACCCAAAACCGACTTAGACATTTTTCCAAGTTAGGATTGGAATTCCTAGGGTTATTTCCACTATAAATAGTCACCTCTTGTAACACAAATCACACACCTACATATTTTCCACATAGATATTTTCTTTTCTTCTAGTTTTTAGTTTTCTTCTAGTTTAGGCAAGGGTGCCGCCACCCCCTATAACCATAGGGAGGTGCGGCATACCTAGGTATTTTGCAAGGAGATTTCGCCCCTCCATAGTTCTGTAAGTACTCTTATGCCGCTCATGGATTTGTGAATCAATGAGTAGCTAAATTCTTATACTTCTAATCCTTTGGTGAATTCAATCAATTGATATGGTGAGATTTCTATGCTTATAATTTGGTATTTTATTTTTGATAGATAGCATGTTAAACTCTGTTTTATTTCATGACCTTGATTTTTATTGGTTTATGCGGCCGATAAATTGATAATTTGAGAGATCTATTGCTAAGTCAGGTGGAACAGGTAACCCTCGAGTCTGATTGGTTGGTAGCGAATTGTTGACGACTAACCCTCGCTTCGATGTGTTTCTCATGCCATTGATCAGATTTTATCTGGTTGTTGTATGGTTTTATCTATTAAGCATGTGTGAAAGAACTAATTAAATAGTTGATCTTAATGCTTTGTTGCTTGGTGAATCTATAAGCCTTAACGGGTAATTGATTTGTTAAGTTAACAATAGGGGTAATTTAAGTCTTAACCGGTAATCTTATCTAAATAACATGTTAGGATTTTCTAGACCAGTTATCATCAAGGATTTAATATTGAATTCATCTTTTAAATCAAGGACCCATATTCAATTTGATTGTTTTTAACCATTGGAGAAGAAGTATGCTTTAATTATTGTTTTCTTCTTTATTTGCCATAGATCTAGATTTAATTTACTTTGCTTTGTTTTCTAGTTTAATTGCTTTCTTTTTAATTGTGATTTTTAAATCTCTGCTTTTATATATTGTTTTTGAGAGATTTTAAGGATTGTATCTATGGATAAAGTCTATCAATCTTCTCTTTGGGATCGACCTCTACTTGCCCTATCTACTTTAGTTAGGATTTTGTGGAGAATTATTTTTATGATTGCTGACGGCCGATCATAAATTTTGGCGCCGTTGCCGGAGAAGGACAATAGACTCATCTGGAGACGAATCCTGGGAATTTTCTCTTTGTTTCTTAGTCTCTGCGTTTTCTCTAAAAAAAAAAAATTTCTGCGTTTTTTCTAAAAAAAAAATTTTTAATTTTTCCGTTTTCAATTTTGTGTTTTCGTTTTTTAATTTAAAAAAAAATTTGTTTGGGAGTTTTTGCGTTTTTCTAAAAAAAAAAGTTTTTGCGTCATATATATATAAAAAAAATTGTTTCTGCGTCATAAAAAATATTTTCTTTTATTTTCTGTCTTTAATTTTAATTTTGTTTAAGAACTGTTACTACTAACAATTTTTCTTTTGAGTTTTTTTTTTGAGTTTTTCTAGAAAGCTGCATGCCAAAGACAAGAAGTAGTGGTATAGAAGATTTTGAATTTGATACAGAGCCAGAAAGAACACTATTTTCACTAAGGAAGGAGAAATCAAATCGACAACAAGAAGAGGAGTCATCCAATTCGAGTTCTCAACCAAATTCTCCTAGATGTGCTGCTTCAACATCGTCACAAGACATGGCAAACGAAGAACCTAAAACCCTAAGAGAGCTTTCTGCACCAAACGTCAATGCACAACGCTTAGCAATTCGATACCCAAATACGACTGCAAACTTTGAGATTAAATCTGGATTTATTCAGATTTTACCCAAATTTCTCGGTCTGTCTGGAGAAGATCCTTACCTACATCTAATCGGTTTCCAGATTGCCTGCACATCAACAAATATTCAAGGTATCACTGAAGACCAATTCAAGCTAAGAACTTTTCCGTTTACTCTTGTGGATCGTGCAAAAGATTGGTTGTACCTCTTACCAACTGGTTCAATCACATCTTGGACGAGCCTTAAGAAGTTGTTCTTGGAAAAGTACTTTCCTGCCCATAAAGTATCAAGTATAAGGAAGGAGATTTGCGAAATTAAGCAACGCCATGGAGAAACAATGCATGAATATTGGGAACGTTTCAAGACACTATGTGCGAGCTGCCCCAATCATCAAATCATTGAACAATTACTGATCCAATACTTCTATGAAGGATTACTACCGGTTTGACACATCTTTCATAGATTCTGCAAGTGGAGGAGCTTTCATAGACAAAACTCCTACCGATGCTTGGACTTCAGTGGAGAACATGGCTGCCAACACTCAACAATTCGGATCTCGAGAAGACTATTCAAGAGAAGACAATACAAGAAGAATCAATGAAGTCTCTACCCATTCCACCTCACTGGAGCAACAACTTCAAGAAACAAATCAACAAGTCGCTGCGCTCACTGATCTATTCAATGCGAATTTTTCAAGTGTGCCTAAGAGTTGTGGTATTTGTAAACAATGACACTACACTGATAAGTGCCCTTCTTTGGAACACACCGCGCAAGAAGTCAATGCTGTTGGGATGCAAGGAGCATATCAAAGGAACCCTGAACCTTATTGGAGAGCCGAGCAACCAAGTCAACAATATGGGAACCAAGGTAACTATCAAGGAAGGCCAATGAATTATCACAGGCCTAATTTTCAACAATCTTCACAAGCTATTGAGATGCAACAATTGAGAGAAGCTATGGAGATGATGACAAAACAAATCAGTCAATTGGCTAGTGACATGAGTGAACTCAAGACACAAGGTCAACAGAAGATCCCATCTGATTGAGCAAAAAAAGACCCTATTTTTATAGCTATTTTACTATGTTTTTAGACCCATTTATGCTTAATTATATGCTATTTTATTAATATTCATGTTTGAAGACCATTTGAAGATACATTGGAGACTTGAAGACCATTGAAGATTTTGATGCCGTTTTCAAGAGGAAGAATTGAAGAATTGGAGTTTTAATTGAAGACAAGTTATGAAGAAGCCCTCAAGGTTTGGTATTTATGGATAATTTATATGGGAAGATACTCAACCCATATAAAATATTAATTGGAATTAAAATCCCAATTAATGACTCCTAAATCCAAGGAAACACCAAAATCCCGTAGATTCCCGCTTCTAGTCCTAACAGGATTAGTATTCAGGAGCAGTTTTGGTAGAAAATTCATAACTTTCTGTTCAGACCTCCGTTTGAAGCCCATGAGTACTCGTTGGAAAGCTAACTCCGAGATTTACAACTTTCCTTTGAAGTCCAAGACCCAGTTCTACCGTTTTCAAGTCCGAAAATGCCGTTGAAGTTTCTGCACGAATTCAGCAAAATTTCAGGATCCTATTTTAACTTGGATTCTACTCTAGGATGACTTTTAATCCAACTTGGAGTCCAAGTTAGACCCTAAAACCGGCCTAGACTCCTTTCCAAGTTAGGATTGGAATTCCTAGGGTTATTTCCACTATAAATAGGCACCTCCTGTATCACAAATCACACACCTTTACACACCAATTCACATAATTCTCTTTAAATTTATTTTCTAGTTTTTAGGCAAAGGGTGCCGCCACCCTCTCTAGCTATAGGGTGGTGCGGCATACCTAGCTATTTTGCAAGGAGATTTCGCCCCTCCAAGGTCCTGTAAGTACT
>AWUE01023298.1:0-34666 GCA_001974825.2 Corchorus olitorius
CAATTATTTAATCAATTCTTATATGCAATGTTTGATATGAAGTGTAGAAGAAATTCGGCTCAATCTTGAAAAAAAAGTCAGCGAAAGTATTTAGTTGGTAGTTTTTAGATTTTTTTTTTTTGAAATACTTGTGACATATGACAGTCATTTGATTTTTGTTGTTGGGTATGGAGTTAGAGAATAGGGTTTTCTTAGAATCTTGACTATTGTGTAAGTAATATATATATATATATATATATATATATATATATATATATGCCGCTTTTTGAGTTATTTATGAAAATTGTAGATTATGAAATTATCTTTTAATAGATACATGAATAATCTTATTCAGACAAATAGAAAAAATATATATAGAAAATAAAGTTGAAGCGTTAAATCAGTCAAGATAGAATTAGTAGAATTAAGTAGTATAAAATAGAAAAGTATGAGGGCCATTTGATAAATAATCTAAATAAGAAATTAATTGTTAATGGAGATCTTGAAACATAAAAATTTCCTTCTGAGCCCTCCATGAAACTAGTAGATTAAATTTAGCTTTTGGCTCCTTCATAGAAGTCGTAGATCATACAATAAGCTTTTAACCAACACTTGAATAACTTTAATCGGACATGTTGATCGAAAATTATATGGTATTAAATAGACCGGCAATCGAAACCACCAAATTTCGGAATCATTTTTTTTACTCGAAACATTAAAATTGACTTTTGAGTCCTTCATGAAAGTTGTAGATCATGAAATTGCTTTTTAACCGATACTTGAATCACCTTAATCGGATAAAAAACCCTAAAATTAAATAAATAAAATTGAAACGTCAGATCGAGTAAATTAGAATTTGTAAAAGACTAAATAGGATAACGCAGAAAAATATGAGGGTTATTTGATAAATAACTCAAATGAAAAAATGTTTGTAGGTGGAGATCAGGGCCCATCAAGAGTAATTTTTGTGTGAACTTTAAAAAATGTCGTTAGTTATTTTCTCAATTAACAAAAAAACCAAACATAAATTGACCAAAATACCCATCCCAATTTGTTCCCGGTGAATTGGCAAAACCCACCTTATCCTTCTCCGGGGTTTTTTTTTTTTTTTAAACAGCTAGGCGGGGCAGTTTTTTTTTTATTTGTGTATGTGGGGTGGGGCGGTTTTGGTAAATATTAGTCTCCGCCCCGCCCCGTATATGAAATTACAAAATTACTCTTATATATGTTATAATTTAGGTTTTCCTTACCAAATCTCAATCCCAACTCCTCTTTTTCTCTGATTCGAAAACGAGCCGCCTCTCCTCCCCTTCGTTTTCTTTCTTAGCCTCCCTTCCTTTTTTTAAGGTAAATATTAGTCTTCATTGCTTCCTCTTCTCTAATCCCTTGTTCCCTTTTTGTCTACCATTTCCTTTTGCTAGTTTATAATTTATTCATAATTTCTGGATTTTGGTTTTGATTCAACCAGAATTTTGTCAATTTAAAGTATATGAGTGAGTGGGGCGGGCAGGGCGGAGCAGAGGGTAAGTAAAGTCTGTGCTGGTGAATGTGGTATTAAGGCCACTAGTTTCCATGGCGGGGTAGGGCGGGGACGAGGCAAAGCATGATATGTGTGGGGGCGGAGGTGGAGAAGGCGATCCCTACCTCCGTCCCGCCCCATTGCCATCCCTAAATGTGGTGCAACCTATTGTAAGACATTTTGGTAAAATCTAACTTCCAACTTTAAAATACTCACTCTGTCCTAATTAGATGTCATTTTTTGGTCAACTCACACCAACCTTTGATCATTGTTTATAAAAAAATATATAAAGCAAAATAATTTTTAAAAATAATACTTATAAACTTTGAATCATAAACTTTTCAACACATATTTTTTTAAAATTAAATATTACACGTTCTTTTTATAAATAATGGTCAAACATTGAGATTGGTTGACCAAGAATGGACATCTAATTAGTGATAAAGGGAGTATTGTATAATAATATAATATAATAAAATAATATATATAGTTATATATTATTACTAATTACTATATATTCAATATAAATAAATTTAATAAATTACTAGTATCAAATATTACTGAAAATTTCAATGGGGATTTATTAAAAAATTGGCTTATTGCTCAAAAAGACCCCTGAACTTACACAAAACGGCCAAATAAGCCCTTGAACTCTAATTGCAGCCAAATAAGCCACTGAACTCATAAAAAATGCCAAAAAAGCCTTTTTTGACGGCTAAATGCTGAGATAAGGACTAAACATTTCAAGATTTTTTCAAATAAGGATCAAAATACACAATTCCAACAAATTAAAACACATACTTAGCAAATTTTTACAAATTAGGGAATCCTTAAATGAAAACCAATGCTTCTCATGCGTACACGTTAAATTTGATCGAAAAATGATATTATCATGTTAATTAAAAATCAAACCCTATTAACCAAAATAAATTCATTAAACATAATATGATATAAAATTATCATGTGCTTTTTAGTTTCTATATATCTCACACACTAGTATTAACTTATATTGTATCCAATTTGTAAAAAAATATTAAGTATGTATTATAATTTGTTGAAATTGTGTATTTTAATCCTTATTTGAGAAAATCTTGAAATATTTAGTCTTTATTTCAGCATTTAGCTGTCAAAAAAGGGCTTATTTGGTATTTTTTAAGAGTTCATGGGCTTATTTGGCTGCAATTAGAATTCAGGAGCTTATTTGGCCGTTTTCTGTAAGTTTAGGGGCCTTTTTTAGTAATAAGTCCTAAAAAATTTTATTGTTAATAATGGAAACTTAAAAATACAAAGAAAAAAAAATCCAACCAATGTCATTTTGTACATAAAAAACAATCACATCAATCAATAATAGTCTCACATTTAAAAGCAAAGATATTTCAGTAAATACGTACATTAACAAAATACCTTTGGAACATTCCTTAGCGAACAAAAACTTGTACATCAAATTTGTATGGAAAATTATTAAATACACTGTCAATGGAGTTTAGCAAACTATATATGTGAAAATTATGGGTTGACATATATCCTTGGGAAATAATTTTATATTTTAAAAACAAAATTAATTCATACAATAGACATGTGTCAACTACTCATCCCGCTTGTGGATTTCAAAATTTATACCATTAATGTATCAAATAATTATTCAATTTCTATATTCCCTTCAAAAGAAATTCTAAATTCAATTCACCTCATGTTTCAAAACTTCTCAATAACAAGAAATGAAAAAAAAAAAGTCAAATTTGCTGCCTACACACAAACTTGTTTACATGAAACTCTTTGAATTTGAATTACATATCACAAGAAAAAAAATAAAATGAGAAAAGAAAAGTCTTCTTTAAGAGTTTCAAGAATGAAAAGCTCAAAGTGTTTTTTTTTTTTTTCTTTTAGCAAAAAAAAGCTCAAAGCTAAACACAGACAAAAAAGCAAAGAAATCAAAACTCAAACTCTCTTCCGAAAACATGTGGTCCGAAATCCAAACACCGCCACACGTGGCATCCAACCAAACCAAACTCCTTACTTCCACGGTCGTTAACTTCCAATCTTTCTGTTTGGTCCCACTTTCCCTCCAATCCCAGCGGAGATACCTCCGAATCTTCTTCCTTCTCATATCTTCTGCCCTCCTTATTTTCCGTCCTCCCAAAGACAAATAGAAAGAAAAGTAAAAGAAAAACCAATTAGAGAAAGAATACTATACTACAACTAAATAGAAATTCCATTACAGAAAAGGAAATGAGAGCTTTGAATTCGAGATTTGTTCTAATTGACATCACCAACAACGCCACGTCATGGCACAATCGTCAGAAGCATTCCCACTTCATTGCTCGAACACGTGGAGTGCATCGAAGAGCAGCTACGGCTTCCATTAAACAATCTAAGCCGTCGGCTCCCCGGGCACCGGAAATCCGGAAACCATTCGATCGGAGTACTTTCTCAAATGGGTCATCGTCGAATTATCCAAACCCGGCTTCCACTTCGACTTCCCGGATCGAGGCATGGACTGAGCTGGAGGTGTTTCTGGAAATGTTGCCGTTGAGATTGAGGAGAGAGCTCAGTGGGCATGAAGAGATTGGGGAGTTGATTGAGGTTGTTATGGATTTGGGGAGGAAGCCTCTCGCGAGGTTTCCTTCTGGGGATTGGGTTATTTCGGAACAGCCTGTTAAGCATGAAGATTTGAGCCATGCAATATCCAAGGTAATTTTTTAGGTGAATTGGTGCAAAGTTTGATTTTATTTTTGTTGTTTGAAATGATGTTTTGAATAGTTGTATTTATAGACTCAAGTTAGTGAAGATTAAATCAAGTAGACTTGACTTTGACATCACCATAATCTCAGGTATATTCTTATTTATTCTGACTAAAGTTTCCATTTTCAAGTGATGTCATGTTCTCATATCTAAAATTTGTCATAATTTACTTGAATCCATGACATCATATTGGGGTCTAGAGAAAAAGGGAAGGAGGATCATAAATCCTTTCTAAACAGAGGATTATGGGCTAATCACCGAGTTGAATGCTTGGCTGCATATTGAGTTTTCATATTCCTTGTTTGGAAAGTTAATAGAAAGATGTGACTAAATATTGTTGTTTAGTAACATGATCTAATAAAGTGGTTCTTCTTGGTTTTGTTTTATGTTAGTGATGCTACCAATTGTATTGTTGCAAGTTTGAGATCATGGAATCGTTTTATTAGTCCTTTTGCATAAGTTGACTATCTTTACTATAATTAATGAATTAGATCATCCTCTTTTACCTTTTTCCTTGTATTATATTCTTCCATTTGCTTAGGCAGCATCTACTTTCTTTCAATATACTTACTTTTCTGATATGGTTGTTTAACTTTACCCTGTTATAAACAGCCAGGCATCCAATTACTTTCTAAAATAGTGGCACAACACCTATTTATTGATCAGGTTATATACTATTTCAAATAGAAACATGTTTAACATCTGTGGTGTGGTGATAATAAGATAGGTAAATATTAGTACTGGAATTGGGATTCTTGTTGGTGCTTGAGTTCTTTCTGAAGTGAAGTTGCTGCTTTTGGCATATACGCGTGAAGTGAAGTTACTTGTTTTGTTCTAGGTTGGTGACTTTTCAGATGACAACCGTTCGGGTATCGATAGATCTTTACATCGTATAAGTGCTATTAGAAACCGTAAACTTCAAATAATTGGACTCACTTGTCGGGTGGGTCGAGCTGTTTCTGGAAGTGCTGAAATTATACGTGACTTAGTAGAGGGAGGAGGTTCAATCCTGGTCATCGGTCCCCCTGGAGTTGGTAAAACAACCTTAATCAGGTACTTACGTTTTTAATATTTAGAATATCTATCTACTTTGTTGAAGTTTGCCTGAAGTCTTCTTCGTTGCTCTTAGTGTAAATTTCCTATTCTTCTTCCTTTTTTAAAAAAAATTTAAAATGTGTTTAGATGATGTAACTCCTCTTTTCTTACTTCTTTTATCTTATTTACTTTTTTTTGTGTTTCCGACTGTGAATGAATTTCTATCAGTACTTAATCTAGTCCAATCTGAAATAACTGAACTATTTGAGTTATTAAAAGTTCTTGAAAGTGTTTTATTGGGTTTAATCCTTTTTCTTATCTTTGTTATTACATCTGACATAAAACTACTTTAGTGTTCTGTATGGCACAGGATTTGTGTTTTGAAGAATCTTCGTCTTTTGCAGAGAAATAGCTAGAATGTTGGCCGATGAACACATGAGACGTGTTGTGATTGTAGATACATCAAATGAAATTGGAGGTGATGGAGATGTTCCCCATGAAGGAATAGGGCGTGCAAGGAGAATGCAAGTGCCTAATGTAAATATGCAGCATAATGTAAGTGACGATGTGTGCTCTACATCAGAATGACTTAAGCTTAGGACAGTCATTTTTAAAATAATTGCTGTTGGGTTGAACAACGTTGCAGGTTATGATTGAGGCAGTTGAGAATCATATGCCTGAAACCATCATAATTGATGAAATTGGTACAGAGCTTGAAGCATTAGCTGCCAGCACTATTGCTCAGCGAGGAGTTCAACTGGTAGGAACTGCCCACGGAATGACAATTGAAAACATAATTAAGAACCCTTCTCTGCAGATCCTTGTTGGTGGCATTGAGGTGCAAGCAACTCCATCTGTCTTCACTTTCTATACACTCGTATAGATTACTGTACTCCAAGCACTACTTGACTCTTGATGTACCACAATTTTACATTGTTTGTCCTAGTTTGTATATTTGGTATCAAGTTATTGGGAAGTTTATGGAAGAAGTAGGAATGTAAAAATTGATGTAGATAGTGTAATATTTACTTACTCTTTACAATTTTACAGATCTGCTTTTCCGTTGGATTACAACTCATTCTTTCATTTGGAAACAGAGTGTAACTTTGGGTGATGAGGAGGCAAGGAAGAGGAAAGTGCAAAAGACAATTCTTGAACGGAAGGGCCCAGCGACTTTTACATGTGCTGTTGAGATGATATCGAGGACAGAGTGCCGTGTTCATCATAGACTTGATGCCACTGTGGATGCTATACTAGCTGGTAGAGTATACCACGCATATTTTTTTGGAAGCCTCCTTTGAGTGTTGATCCATTGATATTTGAATTGAAGTTTATAGATAAGTATCTTTAGTGAAACATTTCTGGTTGCCAGGAAAATCTCCTTTATTCGAAATCCGTCAGATGGAGGCTGAAGCTAATGTTCCACTCAAGGCTACAGTAATTCCTAAAATTGACCATCTTGAACAATCTGACTTGCCTGTCAATGAAGAAAAATGTGCTGAAGATAATTCTGATGATGAAGATGAAGATTATCTTCCTAATCCTATTATTAAAAAACAAAGGCATAATAGATCCGTGAGCAGAAGGAGTTCACCAGTATGCGTTTATACTTACAAGGTGAAGTAGTGAGTTTTTATTTCCATTTTAAAAAAAATTTCCCATCATTATTTCTTTAATTTGACTCCATGTTGAAAAAAATGAAAAATCCAGGGTTGGGAAGGGGTTGGGGTGTGTGTGTGTGCAATCAAGACAACTTGATCTTGATGGACTGTACAGAAAGGTAGATGGTGAAATCTTCATCTAAATTGATTCTTAGTTCCAGAAATTTTTCCGAAATAGAAGTCAGGATTCATGTTATATTAACAGCATGAGGGGTTTGATAAGTTTAACATGATAGGTGCCCTACTGGCCATTATAAGAACTTCAAAGGACTTTTCATTAATGCTCCTGAGGCTACAGGGTCTTTGATAACCAATGTGTATGCCTGTGCTAACATGTTCTTTTGTGTCGGATTACGTCCTTTAGATCCTGGAAGCTGATCTCTTACAAGTAGCAACAGTGATGGGACTTGAAGATGAAATAGACATAACAGATGACATTGGGATGGCCGATGCAATTTTAGCATCTGCTTCTGAAATAAAGCAGAACCCATGGATTCGCGGAATAGCAAAGTTCCATAAGTTGCCTATGTTTGTAATTAAGGTATCTTTTAACTATTTGAATATAAACAATTTTGGTAGAAAATACCAACTTCGTTTCTATTTTCCTTCCCACTACAATCTTTTATGCTGGCATGAATGTCTTTAAGATCTGTTAATTGATATAAGTTTTTCTCTGACTGCAGTCAAATACCATGGCACAAATGGTCAAGGCAGTGCGCATGATTCTTGAAAGGGAATCACATGGCTCAAGATTAAAGCACCCTAAAAGAAATTCTTCTGATATTGAGATTGAAGATGATGCACCAAAAAGAAAACCCACCTTGGAAGAGATTGATGCCCTGGAGGTACAGTATTTCCCCCCTTTTTTTTCCAATTTCTTCATTAGAGTTCCAAAAATCTTGAATTATTCTTGAATTTCTTGGTAAAAATCCATATTTATTGCAATATATATATATATATATATATATATATACTAAATATTATTTGAAACACCCAATGAAATTACTAAAGACTCCAAATCAGGATTGATGAGGAGCCAGCATTTTGTCCCTTTTTGTCTTTTCTCACTTGGCAAATTATAGAAAAGTCCAAACTAGATTTTTATCTTTCCTTTACCTATTTGGTCATTTTGGTAATTGCATGTCATTTGGAACCGTTTTGGGAAGTTATTAGTGTAGACGTATTTATTGTTGGGAGAATTCCTCATTAGTGTATTGAAAAGCTAAATAATCCATGATTGGTGATATAGAGAAAATTAATCTTTCACCTATACTAACTATTTTTTTAATTAGATAGAACTTTGCATTAAGTATATAAAGAAGTGAAATTAATAGTTACTTAGTTCAAGTTCATTTAGAATGGCTTAAGACATGCAATTATTTTCTCCAATTGGCATAAACTTTAATTTTTGTGATACCAGATAAATAATAGGTTAATCATTTAGGTATTGTATGTTTTTAAACAGTAGACATTATATAAGCAAGCTTTACAATTTAGATGATATAATATGTTTCAAGCAAATCCAGGGGCGGACCTATGTTAAGGTGAAGGTGGGCCACCCTCAATTTTTAAAATTCTTTTTATTGTATGTTGAATTTTGGTTAGTGCCTACCCTAACTCGACCAAGTGTGCCCACCCTTAATTGATTAATTCATCATTATGCCCTTAAATTATAGTCCATAAGTCATTAAAAATATTTTTTGTGTATATAAGAGAATATTGTGCCCACCCTCAAAAAAAATTCCTAGATCCACCACTGAGCAAATCCAGTTTTCTATTTATAGATTAATAGTTGCTATTTAGAAACATAATAAATTTTATTTCAAAAAAAAAAAGAAACTTAATAAATTTTAGATCATGTTGTAATTTTGAAACATTTTTTCAACATCGAGTGATTATATTCAATAGAAGTAATTCTTAAACAATCCAAATTTTTGAACGCTCGACGCGCCAGCGTGAGCCGAACCACTTATAGTTATTAATGCTAGAGATTATCATGTATACTTAAGTTCTATGTTAAATAGATGTACTGCAACTCTCCTGTCACAGAAAATTCCGAAACTCTGTGCTGCTTGTTATTATGTTTTAATCAAATCATTTTTAACTTAAACATCAACATCACCAAACTAACTTCCAATCTCCTTTTTTCTTCTTCTAGGAGGTCCGTCTGGCAATTGAGTATATTGTAATCCCGGGTGGTGAACCTGTGGAGCTTCTCCCAAGACGTTCTGAAATAATTGCCCGGCAGCTTGAGCTTGTTGAAAGCTATCAGTTGTCTGCTGAAAATTCAGGTACCGAGCATAACCCAAGGTTGCAGATTTTTCCTCATAGATTGAACAAAAAGCTATCATCTAAATACCCCAAAACTACTTCAAGTTTACAAAACGAAATCAGCTTGAAGCCACTAACAGATAGCAGTGGAGGAACAAGTGTAACTAGGTTGCCCCTCCTGCCTGAATAACTTGACAAAATCTCCAACTGTAACATATCTCAATCATGAATCGTTGATTGTTACATGTTCCAATTCTTGTACAGTTTGTTTGTATGTAAATTACGTATCTCATTCCCATGATGTAATTATTTGACCTTGTAAAATATCATAATGCCATTTATTGTCATTTCTTTCTCAAAATGAAAACTGAGTCCTAAGCTGGTAATATTCTTTTAGCTTTCCTCAATTGTACATTTTTCCATATATGTACCTAATTTCCTTTAAAGTATAAATTAGAAAGTAACATTGATTCAAACATAATTTTGAGCTCTTCAAAAATATTTTCTATTTAAGTGAAAGTTTAGATAATGAAAAGGTAAAATTGAATAAGTACCTTCTAAGAATCTAAAAGTCATATTTTTATCAGCTAAAAATATAACTAAAAATAAATAAAAATAAGGCAAAGGGTTTAATATTTAATATTAAAAGGTAGAGAGTTAACTTACAAATTTACCAAGAGGGACAAATTAAAAAGTCGGCCACTGATTGAATTGATCTTTCAACCATCCTATATGAATATAAATCCAAACACAAATAACTTCCGTTGACCATGAAATCATATCCGGTGATACTTTGATGAATTTCCAACAACTTGTATTCCACAACTAAAAAAAGCCTAGTTTTTAAGTTATCGCCTTCTAAAAATTCTATTGAATAATGAAATCATGCCTTTTGGTCCAATGAAAAATGGAAGTTAAGATGGGGATTCAATTGTCAACTAAGCAAATTGACCCAATTTAGAATCTAAGGAATATATGTTCATAGGTGAGCATAGAGATATGCTCTCATTATCAATAGTTTATTTTTCCATACATGTACCTAATTTCCAATCATAAATATGTTTAAAGTATCACTCAAAAAAAATATGTATAAAGTATAAATTAGAAAGTAGCATTGATTCAAACATAATTTTGAGTTCTACAAGAATATTTTCTATCCAAATGAAATTTTAGATAAATAAAAAGGCAAAATTGAATAAGGACCTTCTAAGATTCTAAAAGTCATTTTTTTATCAGCTAAAAAAATATAACTATAATATACTAGTATAAATAATAATAAAGCAAAGAATTTAAATATTAAAAGATAGAGAGTTAACTTACAAAGTTTACCGGACAAATTAAAAAGTCAAGAGGGCCAAGGTAGAATTTTGAAACTTTGAGAAATATTTACTTATTTAATTTAACCCCTCTTTGGATCCGCTCTTGATTAAACATACTGATTTCTCAATCACTCTATATGAATAATATAAAATCAAACACAAACAACCTCTGTTTGCCATGAAATCTTATCCGGTGAATCTTTGATGAGTTTCCTACTTGTATTCACAACTATTCTCTCAAAAAAACCTAGTTTTTAAATTATCGCCTCCTAAAAGGTATATCGAGTGATGAAATCATGCCTTTTGATCCAATGAAAAATGGACGGTAAGATAAAGATTCAATTGTCACCTAAGTAAATTAACCCAATTTAAATCTAACGGTATATACGTTCATAGGTGAGCATACAGATATGCTCTCATTATCAACAACTACACACAAGAACCCTACTTGTTACTTTTAAATTTAAGTTGTTTTTATCTTTCATTTTTTCCTTTAGATGTTAAAGAAACTCCCTTTATTTCCTAACACCTTCCTCCTTTTCAAGCTGCTTTTAAAGTGGGCTAGTCCAAAATATGGAGGCCCAATATTATGCTCGAATGTATTGTACCTTATGGCCCAATTCCTTGGATGTACAACAACCCAATAGCAAAAAAATTTTACGTGTCAACAAGTGCTAGGGTTTCTCATAAAAATCTCCCGAAAACTTAAAAATTAAAAAAAAAAAAATTTCACAATTTCACTGCAACCCCAAAAGCCAACAGAGGAGAGAGGTAAAGGGATTATTTTTTCCCCATTTTTTTCCTGGGAAAGTTAAGATTTTCTCACAAAAGGCTTTAGTTTTATAAAATTTTTATGCTTTATTTTTCTTTCAGTTTGCAGGTTTGAAAAGAGAGAAAATAAGAAATTGTATGTGAGGGATGGCAGGGAAAGAAGAGCATCGAATATTTGTTGGAGGATTATCATGGGATGTCAATGAAAGTCAGCTTGAGCGTGCGTTTAGTCGCTTTGGCAAAATCCTCGAATCTCAGGTATCCTCTACTTCTTCTGTTTTCTTTTCTAAATAAAGTTTTTTTTTTCTTTTTTGTATGTGTGTTTGTTTGCCTAGAAAATTGAAGACCGTTTGGTTAGTTTTTGATGTTTTTTGGAAAAATGGGTTGTTGAATTTGCCCTCACTTTGGTTGGATATTGTAGCTCTAGTTGTAGAATTTATGTTATATCAGTGCTTTGGAAAATGATTTTTATTTGAGGTCTTTTTCCCCTAAAGTTGGTGACTTGCATTTGATTTACTGAATTTGTGGGTATTTCCTGGTGACTGGTGTTTTTGTTGAGTGAAGAATAGGCGCTTTTAGTTGTTTTGATTTTGTGCATCTGATTGTTTAAAATGCATGTAAAAAATAACTAGTAGAATACTATGTAAAAAATAACTAGTAGAATACTATGTCAAAAATAATTAGTAGAATGCTATATATTTTGTTCTTTTCTTTGTTCGAATTCATCTTAAAAGAAACATCTTTTGAATTATTCATGTTTAATTTAGTTTTATATTGGTGTGAGGAACTTTTACCTTGAGGAAGCTTTACAAAGGTAAACAGTTTTGACAGGGTTATTGTGTTTCGTAAGGTTATACCTTTCATATATTTAACAAAATGGAAAGATCCATGCTACAGTCTTACCATATTTGTTTGACTTGAATATATTCACCTTGCACGAGAATTTAGAACCCATTTGAATCGTTCTCTTCTCCTCTGCCGAAACTTGGTTATTTGGATGTTATTTCTGGATTTAACCTGTAGAATTAAGAACAAGGATTTTGTTTTTTAAATACCAAAAGGCAAAAGACTGGACCAAATTTTAAGCAGCGAACCTTATTGGAGACAGTTTGGACATTTGCTTGACGATGTCATAATCCTGTTGTTTTGAATGATGTGCTGCCAATTTCGGTAAGATGGTTATTATGTCAAATTTTCCATGATACTTCAAACATGCTGCCATAACAAGTCTCCTATGTTTAGTTTGCCCAATTGTTTCTCTCAGAGAAACTGATATATATATAAATAAAGAGAACTTCATTTGCCTAGCTTATGTGATATTGACTTATAAATCGTATGTTTGCTTTGCTTTAACTGTTTATCTTTTTCTTATCATATTAATTTTTCTTACTTGTTTCTTGTCTTTTTTGAAATGCTGGTAAAAGCTTTTTGACATGCTGTTGATGGGTTTTTTAAGAAGTGTTTTTGGTCAGAGTGACTGCATCAAGTCGTTGAACTGCAAAGTCTTTTCTGTTTCTAATCGTTCAAGCACAAAGTATTCATTTAGATTTAAGGGTTATGGTTCATGGAAGGGGCCTAAAGTTAAACCTGCTTTTTCAAATTATGTTTGGGGAAAGAGTTTTAATTGGATTGAAGGATCTTTGCCTGAAGCCACAGCCCATAAGTTTTTGTTTTATTCCTGCAATTTACTTTCTCCTTCTTGAAACTTGAAGAGCCTAAAAAAGCATCATTGAGACTGCCTAGAAATGTGCCTTGTTCCTTGAGTTGCATATATGCAGAGGCATCACGGTGAAGATTTTGCAGAGTCAGCTTCTGAAAGCTTTCAGCAAGACCAATGTTCTTGATAATCATGGACACAGCTGTGTGATGGTCGGTGTCAATTTGCCTTCTAAGAGGACCCATGGGGCGTTAAGATATCTTTTACTTTTGTAGGGTACATGAAGCATTTGTAGACTTTATTTAGTTGGAAAGTACTTGCAGAGCCTTATGTTGTTATGCAAATCTCACATGCCTGACCCTTTTAATTATGGAGTGTGCTTGTCTGCCAACTTTGCTTCAGCTCTCCAGCTTACAGTTTTCGGGCCAGTTATGTAGCAAATGAGTGTAAGGATGCAATGCAATTGTGTGTATGCTCAAGCACTATTATGCAGTTCTCTTTGAGGCCGAAGTTAGCTGCTTTTTGATGGGTCGACATCATCATAGCCACTGATATGGCCACCTCGTGGTCCAAGATTCAGTTTTCTGCCTCATTTTCTCGAGAGTTATCCCTTGATTTGCTTTCTTTCTCTATTGGTTCAGTTTAGAATTGAAGCCAGTACCAGATTCATGTTCCTGAAACTTCACCAATCCCTTTGGGTATTGATGCAGTTGTGTTAGTCTTCCCTCTGAACATTCAAAACTAGTGAAAAGTGAATTAGATAAGTGTAAGACCTAATCCTTGAATATCTGTATAGTGAAATCAAATCCTACAATTTTATTACTGGAGTGTATCAGCCAACCGATCTAGTACCCCAATTTGTTCTTTTGCTCTTGCCTCTGATGGAAGCCTCAGGAACTAATTGTTTTGAATGTGATTTTAATGTGAGATCGAACTTTTTTTATTTTATTAGGACTGAATCTGTATGGAAGGTAATAGATTCAGCACTGTCTCTGTTGCACTAAGTTGGATGCTTATAGCACTGCAGTGACTGCATTATCTTCTTCAGATTTAATAGGTAGAGCTTTTTCAAAGTTATCTAATTGTGCGACCCAAGAAATTGATGCAGTAAGATATTGGACACTATTTGTTTCAGACGGCCAAACCAGCTTTTTTCTTCTCCTTCTAAGCTGATGGTGTGTGGATATAGAAGTACATTAGTGTAGGGTAGCTTATATTTGCAAAATTATCTAACTTCATCAAGTTATGCATTTTCTTTTACTAGTCATGTTGATGAGGGGGGACTATTCTTCTCTTGGTTTTGATAAGTTCTGCTACTATGGCTATGTTTTGTTGATACTTTAATTGGTCTCCCTGCTGAGTGGATTTGCCAATCCCTGGAAGCAGCTAGATTTGGCTTGGTTTCCAATTCAAGAAAACTTGTGATGAGGCCCTGATGGCATATCTGCTTTTATGCCGATGGATATATTGCAGACAAACTAGTTCAGTTGAAATGTTAATCCTGGAAAAGGTTGATTTTGGCCCAATGTGGAAACTTTAATGTTCTATTGTTTGGTATAGCTGACCAGTGGGATTGTAACCACCTTTGAATGAAATTCTAGCACCCAGTTACTGGTTTAATCAGGATGTCCAATATGTATCATAAATAGAGAGGAAGACAAAACCAATCGTTTGTTTGACTTGTGGGGCATTATGATAAGCTATGCATAACCTGTTATGTCGGATTCTGTGGGAAATGAGGTCAGGTCAGAGTTCTATTTTATCAGATCAGAAAATGGAATATAGTCGGTATCTTCTGTTTTTGTTTTAAGAACCTTTGCAATATCAAACACATATGGATGCCTTACCCACTATAACAAGGAGAAAGTAAGTAATGTTTCATTCCTTCTTTTCTTACTATGTTGTTCTATATTAGTGCAAACGATGGCTTTAGGTTTGGCTGTTTATTTGGCAGTATCCCAGTTGAAGATGAATTTTACCGGAAAATGATTTTGCCTTTCTGAATTTTACAATTTGCTAGATAATTCATGTTCCTTTCAACTTTTTCTTAGAATTTGAAACTTCTAGTGCTATAAGTGATAGAGGCATGATAATTTACACATAATTGTCTTCTGTGGTTCTTCAAATAAAGTAGATTTCTCAAGCTTCTGAGGAGTATTTTGTCACAAGCTTAAAGATTTTCTATCTGCCTTTAGTTTTTTTTTGTGTACCGTATTTATGCATGTTATTTTATTCTATCCTTCGGTGTAAAAGTAACATGTGCAACTGGTTTGTTTCTTCTATGGTCAATGGCCACTATGTGCTGTGCAATACATGTATTATTTGCTTTACATGTTATCTGTTGTTTTGCATTACCTTCTTGTGTTTGTTTGCATGTAGATCATGTTGGAAAGAGACACTGGACGTCCACGTGGATTTGGATTTATTACATTTGCAGATCGTAGAGCCATGGATGAAGCTATTAGGGAGATGCATGGGCGAGAGTTCGGAGATCGCACCATCTCAGTGAACAAGGCTCAACCCAAAATGGGTGAAGATGTTGATCATGGCTATAGAGGAGGTCACTTGTCAAGTGGAAGAGGAGGCTATGCAGGTGGAGACAGGCCTGTAGCACAGGATGAGTGCTTCAAATGTGGGCGCTTTGGGCACTGGGCCCGTGATTGCCCTTCTGCTGGTGGTGGCCGAGGCCCAAGTGGTGGTGTGTTTTCTTCACGTTCAAGGTATGGAGGGGCTGATGACCGCAGTGATCGCTTCAGAGATCGTGATCGGTATGTGGATGACCGTTATGATGGTGGACGCTATGGAGATAGGGACCGGTTTGACAGCAGAGATGATAGATATGGAAGCCGTGATCGGTATATGGGTGACAGGTATAATGTTTTACCTCATGTAACCACGGCATGGCAATAATTCTATAGCAAATTTTCATTACATCCGTCATCATTCATATGTTTTTCGGCAATCATATTGCTGTTAAACAATTTTAACATATTCTTTGAAAAATACTTTGTATGCTGTTATGGCATATTATATATAACTTAAATACCCTAGCTTTAAAACCTAACTCCTTTTATTGCAGAATCTAGATTTGCTTTTCATTAGACATTTGAAATTCTGATGTCTTCTGTAAACAATTCAGGTACCCCCCTAGTGGAGACAGATTTGGTGATCGTTATGGTGGCTCGGATCGTTTCCCTCAGAATGGGTATGGCAAAGAGAGAGGCTATCGAGATGTTCCTTCAAGAGGTAGTGATAGGTATGGAAGTGGAGGGCCAGGGCGCAATGATGGAAGAAGCTACAGGAACAGGACTGGCCCTTACGATCGTCCTGGCAGGGGAGGACGCCCTTCTTCCTTTGACCGCTACTAAGTGTTCTCATGATGTTCACTGAACTTTTAGGTCTGAACAGTATGCTAGTAGGTACTGTCTTTTGTTCTATGAATCATGTAGGATTGCTTTAAATGGTAGGATTTGACGTATGCAGATTTTACTTAATTAGAGAACCTTTTCCTTCTGTGAACTTATTTCTGGCTACATGAATGCATTTCTCTTTAGCATCGAAATGATGAAAAGCAAAATTAGTCCAACTTTTGGGACAAGCACAAATGATTACAGAGTTGAGAGTCTGGGAAGTTAATGGCTACTTTCCCACTTTCCATGTGTTTCTCACTCACTTTAGTTACACTTACACGAAGCCATTTAAGGAGTTCTAGAAATTCAAACCTTTAATAGCAACCCTTTATGAATCTTAATCCATTGATTTAATGTATTTACTCTGTTCTCTCAAGCTTTTCAACCGGGAGGATGGATTAAGTGTATGCTAAAATAACTAAAAATACAATAGTGCACACGTGGGTTGTGTAAACACATTGACTTTAACATTGCTTAATGATGAAACTTAGAACAATATATCTATATTTGGGTGTGCTTGACTAACTTTTTTTTTCTCTACTTTCACTGTTCCTTCTGGCTTTATCCATTCTGAAATGCAATTATATTTTAGAAAAATACATGTGTTCCCCATGACTTTAGGGGCTATTGACTCTTAAGAGAAGAAAAGGGTGCAATGAGAGTGTTCCTTTTCCAAGTTGATGATGCAAGAGTTGCAAATCATCTTGGTTTTTTATGGGTTTTTAGGCACCTAATTTATTTTCTATGTCATCATGATGAAACCATTTGAATAGATTATGTCATATTCCGACGACCGGGTGATATGAGTAAGTTACTAACATGTTCATCATTTTAAATTGCATAAACCCTACCTGTCTCGTCTCCTATCTTAGGAATCAAACAAGTAACTCTTTCTAATTTGATGTCTGCCCTTATTAACAAATATAAGAGTATCTTATCTTGTCAGGATATATGAATAAGAAACTTCTAAAATAATGTCTGCCTAATTAACAGAAGGTGTTTATTCGAGACAAGAATAGCTGTTTAGACAGTTGGATTCCCTTTCTCTATCAACTTGGTTGGGACCTAGAAACCTGTTATAATCTTTCTAGGTGGTACAAAATACTTAAAGTGTCGTTATTTTAAGCATTTCAAGTCGGCAGCAAATCAAGAACTTGAAATCAAGTCTACGTGAGGAAAATTCAAAGAGATGTAATTGGTTAACAATCAGAACACAACTTCGAATATTGCAAGTGGGGAGCAATAGGCTTAGCTTGCTTGCTTGTTGGACCTTAATGACAGATGTGTTTTTTGTTTTTCAACTATTTATTTTTTTTGCAAATCCCTCTCTATCCGTAATCACATTAAATCTTGAATAATTTAAAATCGAGTTACATATGAGGGAAACTCTACCAATCATCTATTCTTTCCATTTATAAGATTTGAACATGAGACCTTATTTCAAAGGCTATAGTTTTCCATCCAGTTCCGCTCAAAAGTTAGTATTTCTATAAATTTTTGAATATTCTAACAAAACATTAATGTCCCTATTATGATTTGTGTGGGGGGAAAAAGATTGCGAAAGTTGCCGTTGAGACACTGGCATTGACCTTTTAACCAAAAGGGATACATAGAAAAATCATTCAAAATTCTTGGCAACTATGCTCATTTCAGTTTTTATCCATAAATGATAAATGAGAAAAGTGTTGCATTGACTTTAAAGAACTGATGTGAATATCTCACTACTACACTAAGCTCCACATTTTTAGTAAGCATGCATTGTAGCTAGCTATCTGTTTTTTAGGAATCCCAGCAAGTTGTCTTCCTTTTGTTTTTAAACTTCAACATGTGATGATTATTCAAATTGCATCAATATATCTACATATGGAAAAAGAAGGGATCCGAATCTTTTCTTTGAATTAAAAAACATTTATACATCAAACATTGAGTCAAATGTTCAAACACGATAACTTTTTTAATGTCATTTTCTTAGCTTAATAATCTAAGATGATTATGCCTTTTTGATGTCCTGACCGTCATGCCGGGAAGTAATTAATCAACTTCTCTAGTTATTTTTTGGGAGAGCATATTTTAATTAATTAATATGATTATTTATATTTTAAGAAGTTTCAAAGCACATGAAGTAGAAGAAGACCGGGATTCTCTAAATTAATATCAAGATTTAGTTTCAACAGCACACATTAGAATAAGGGTTTGTTTAATTCAAATCTTTGAATAGTTTTGTTGTTAATCTCCTTTGACAGCTAATCCAAAATAATTTTCTCAAGAATCTAAGACCTAACCATTAATAAGCAAAGCAATCAAAAGAAAATATTCATTGTCTAAGAACCTTATATCGGATTGTATAGAAATTGTTTACTTCATCAAGTCAATTTTAGCATCTTAACATAAAATTAAAAAACTATTTGCAAATTTTTTTCTTTTTCTAGAGTAAGGAATCTGCACGTTTTTTAAGACTTATTTCATGGTATTCCCACCATTTTAAGAGTTTTACTTTATTTTAAATTGCTAGATTCATCTAGGGAAAGCATATACTTCATTATTTTTCATATCCCTACCAAATACAGATCATGGCATCAGAAAATATTCAGAAAAGAAACCCTAGTTAATTTCCCACTTATATCAAAAGTTCCATTTGGCATTTGATTTTTCCATTGCCAAGTACTTTTCCCATTTATATGGAATCAATATTGGAAAATTCACATTAAACCTTCTTCTCCCAAGCAGACTTTTTGAATATCAAGAATAACAAAATTCATCATGTTTAAAACATATATATGATTACATATAATTGGAAAATAAACGTACGTAAACAGTTTGAATTAAGACTAATACTTTTTGAATAAAGAATCAAAGTTAAGACGTGCAAATTTAGGTCTCATTTCTAAATCACTCTTTTTTTTTCTACTTAAACCGTGTCATGTTTTTGCCAAATAATTCGATATTTTTCTTACTTGTAAGCGAAAAAATATGCTGATGAGAGACTAAAATTTGCATGCTCATGAAAATTTGGTAGCCATCCAACCAAATCCCACTTGAAGGCTACTTCCAGCGAGATCAAATCCACATATATATAAGTCCATTTTAATAACTATAAGCAAACAAATCAATCCCAGTTTTGTGGGACATGTAATACATTTGACCAAAATTTTTCAGCAAACTGATCAGTTTTTGTTCTTTTGGGTACATGAAATTAGAATATTAACAATTTGCAAACTTTGATATTATTGACTAGTTTTTTCTTTGAAAATCTGAAGCATATCCCCAAACAAATGATAGGGAAATTGAATAATTTTCCTTAAAAGAAATACATTTCTGATTAATTTGATGGTGATGTTTATAATGAAAGAGAAATGCCAATTTGATTTTGTTCACACTTATATCAGTTAGGGTTAGGGACAAGAGATGATTAAAAAAACAGAGGTAATAAAATTGGGGATTTATATATAATATTGATTTAATGAGTTCATTTTCATCCAAAACAAAATATAACCAAGACAAAATTTTCCTTTTGGAATTTTTTTTTTCGGCCTAATGTCTATTTTAGTCCCTAAGCTATTACAAAAAGAACAATTTGACTCATCATCTTTTATTTGAGATAATATAACTCTTGAATTTTGATTTTGAACAGTTTGGTCACCCTCCAAAACTTTGATTTTTCGAACAATTTAACTTAAATTAATTAGACAGAATTTGGTCGCATGGCTAATGTGGTTCGCTAACTGACACCTGAGTGGTGCTGATATGGCACTAATTATGTGGCCAAATTCCATCCTAATCAGGTTAAATTGTTCCAAATAAAATCTGAGGGGATAATTTATTTGTTTTTGATAGGTGAGAGGCTAAAATGAACATTAAGCCCTTTTCTTCTATTAAATTTTTAGGTTTCATTTTTTGCAGACGTTGATTGGAATGATTGATGGAAAGAATGAATCTTTTTTTTTTTTTTGATAAAATGGAAAGAATGAATCTTGAACATTGTGAAAAAGTCTATACGAATAAACACGTATATTCTTCTTCGTACGTAGATGAAAATGAAACTTGATAGAATAGTTTATAAAACTATAAATTGTGGTTGAATACTATTGGATCACAATGGGTACATGTTTTGATATAGTTTATAAAACTATAAATTGTGGTTGAATACTATTGGATCACAATGGGTACATGTGAATACATCAAAGTTTGATTACCTAGCTAACCATTTTTAGGAACAACCACTCTTGAGAAGAATTTTCGTAGCCATTGGATAGTTTAATTGAGAAAGTCTACGAAAGTAGTACGTCATATAAGAAAATTAAAGAAAATCGAGAAGAATAAACTACATAAATTTAAGGTTCCATTGATGCTTGAACATTAAACTATTAATATGAAATATTACTCAATATTTTTTCAATTACTTTTCACATGTTATTATAATCTAATTATAAAAATAAAAATAAAATAAAAAACAATAATTATAGGAAGTGAAAGTATTAAAAAAACCAGTCAAAAGATTAAATCTTATTAATTTGATTATTATTTAACTTGATTTTTTTCGTCATTTCAATATTGGTTTTTTTGTTATTCTCACAAACTTGTAAGGGCATTTTTTACTTTTTAATAATTTAATATAATATAACATATTTATAAGTGGTTTGACTAAACGATCTATTTAACATTATATAATTTTCTCTTCGGTTATCCGATTAAGGTGATTTAAGTGTCTATTAAAAGATTGTTACATAATCTACAATTTTCATGAAGTACTCGAAAACTAAATTTAATGTTTCAAGTATCAAAAATGCTTCCAAAAAATTTGTTGTTTCGGTTAACGGGAATAGACGGTCCACTTAATATGATATAGCTTTTGCTCCAAATGTCTAATTGAGATGATTCAAGTGTCTCTTGAAAGGTCGTTCCATGATCTACAACTTTCATGAAGAACTCGAAAACTAAATTTAATGTTCGAGGTATAAAAATTGCTTCCAAGACGGTCTACTTAATATTACATAATTTGTGCTTATGGTGGAAATTGAACCCACAAAGGGTTTTTTTTTTCAAACTTCCCAAAATACCCTCGATCTATAACACAAATAACACAAAAATCAAGCATAAAATGACCGAAATACCCCTATAAATTTGTTCTTAGATTAATGAGTCTAATTCTTTTGACCGGTTTTTGGTCGGATCCTTGCTTAAGTTCAAATCTTTCAAAATACATGACCTAAAGCAATTGGTCATCGTTCTCATTTGGCAAACGCATAAGTCATCAATAATATGTTGAAAACTGATTGGAAACTATTGCATATCAAGTGCAAGAACATATTCGCGCAATGAAGCGCACGAGCTCCTACCTAGTCTTTATTGAAAGATTGAAGAACTTCTATAGCTTATTTGATTTGATTTGATATGGAATACTGGAATGTAGAGCTGTTCAAGGGCCGGGCTACCCGCCCAAACCCGTAAGCCCGCCCGATATTTTAAAGGGTTTGGACAAGAATTTTAAGCCCGTTGGATGGGCTTGGACAAAAATATCAAGCCCGTTTATTAAATGGACCGGGCTTGGGTATGAGAGCAAAAGCCCAAGCCCGGCCCGGGCCCGGCCCGATTAAGGAAATATATTTGTTTTTATTTTTTATTTGTTGATATATAATATATATTAAATATACTTTATACGTACACCGTATGTTAAATAAGAAAAAGATGAATAATATATGTAGAAAATCTTATTATCAATGAGAATAGTATGTTATAGGTAGTATATATCATATTTTATATTTACAATTATATTTATATAATTAATTAATATAATTTAATTCTTAAAATAATTATTAAAAAATATTAAACGGGCTTTTGGACGGGCCTTGATCTAAGTATTTGATAAATGGGCAAGGCTTGGACAAAAGTTTGAGGCCCGTTTTATAAATGGGCCGGGCTTGGGCAACACTAATGGCCTTAATCTCAAGGCTAGGCCCGGCCCGAACCCGGCCCGGCCCGACCCATGAACAGGTCTACTGGAATGCAATAAGCATAAAATATAAAATAGGAGGAAAATTTATACTTATATAATTAATTAAGCCTAAATGACTATTTCCCATATGAACTATGAATCCCCCTAAAGGTAAAGATAAATTAATGATAAAATGAGATTACAACCAAACAAGAAGGTTAAAAGTTCTAGAAACTCCTTGTTTGGCTAAGGCATTAACTAAAAAATTGACTTTTCTGTAATTATGCACAAAAGAAACATCTCCCACAATAGTAAGCAGATTAGACAATCTGTTGAACAAATGATTGAACTTCCCTGGTCTAATGTCTGGCCGGTTAGAGATCCAAGAGATAACCGTCTTATAGTCATTTTCAAGAATCAATTTGAAGAAAGGCAAGGCAGAGCTTTCAATAATAATAGATAAGGCTTTAACAACATCAAGAAGTTCGGCAAAGTTTGAGTCAGCAATCCCAATGTTTTTCGAGAAAAGCATAATGACCTCCTCTGTAAAGTTCCTGATTGCGCCACCAATGCCTGCAAGTCCTGACTTACCAAGAGAGGATCCATCAACATTAATCTTCCATGAATCAAGAGGTGGTGGAGTCCAAAAAAGAATCTTACACTATGCCTAAGAGTGGCTTGAAGATAGTTGTCTTGAATATTTAAGAGGAAACTAGTGATGGCAAAATCAACATTAGGGAATTTAGCCTTCAACCACCAACCAAGCCTTATGCGGATAAGATCACAAGTTTGTTCAATAAAACCAGCTTTGCTGTCAAAAATCCACTCCTTACGAGTAATCCAAATAGACCACAAAACAGCATAGAATAGAGTATTCCAAATCATTTTCCTCCTCAGATAAGTTAAGAGAGATTTCCAATAAAGGAAGAGAGAGGGAACAAAGTCAGGCATAACCCAAGTAATCTACAAGTGCACCAAATGTTCCAGGCAAAATAACAATGACAAAAAAGATGCGGAATAGTCTCAGGTTGCCCACAAAAAATACATTTGTTTTCAATCTGAGTCAAGTAGCCTCTGTTGTGCAGGATATCAATAACATGAATTTTACCAATCAAAGTTTTCCAGCAGAAGAGTTCAACTTTGGGTGGAGCAATACCTATCCAAATGAAGCTTTCAACAGGAAAAGATTGATAAATGATGGATTCAAATGCCTTTCTAAAAGATTTAGGCGTGTAGACACCACTGGAGGTATGTGACCAGATCGCTTTATCACAAGAAAAAGGTGAAAGATCAAGAGGACTTAGAACTGAAAGGAAGCTATTCCACACGTTAATTTCCCAATCAAAAGGTCTTCTACACAACTGGATGTTCCAACTCCACTTTCCATCAATCCAACTTCCAAACTCATTAATAACGCCATTTTTATTAACAGCCAAGGCAAAATTCCTAGGAAAAGAGGTTTTGAGCACAACTCCTTGAATCCAATCATCAGTCCAGAAGCAAATTCTCGAGCCATCAATCCCTGCACAGAAAAATAAACTAGATTTTACAAAGTTAGCCTGCACTTTCGTTTCCCAAGTGTTTTGAATGGAACCCCATAAGCGAAAGAGATATCGAGAGTCACAAGTCTTCGGCCACAAATCGGTAAGAGACATGTTATATTTATCACAAATAACCCTTCTCCAAAGAGAGTTAGTCTCCAAGCTAAATATCCAAGGCCACTTTAAGAGTAAGGCATCATTGAGAAGATTGAGGCTTATAACCCCAAGACCACTGTAATCTTTCCCTTTGCAGATTGTATTCCAATCGACAAGTCTTATTTTTCCTTTCATCAGCATCATCACCCCACAAGAAGCCTCTTTTAGAATTTCTAATTCATTGATCACCCCTGCTGGCATTTTGAAAATTGACATGAAGTAAATAGGAAGGTTTGATAAAACCAACTTGAGTAAGGTTACACGGCCTTCGAAAGAGAGGAGTTTACTCTTCCAAGAGGCAAGCTTGTTTCTGAATTTATCAATGACGGGCCTCCAAGTAGCTAAAGATCTAGGATTACATCCAATAGAAATGCCAAGATACATGAAAGGCCAAGATCCTTTACGGCAATGCAGAAAGGTTGCCCATCTATTAAAGAATTATTTTGGACATTTTACCTCCTGAAGTTTTAATTAGCAACCATGTTGCCCCTATGTTGCCCCTTTGGCTATATAATTACTCAAAATTGACAATAAATCTTAATTTAATTACTCCATATTAAATATTTCAATGTGAAGGCAAAGTTAAAAAAAAAACCAAAGTGGAGTAATTAAGTAAAGATAAAATGTCAAAATTGAGTAATTATAGTGCCAAAGGGACAATAGAGCTTCTAAATAAAACTTTAGGGGTAAAATATCCAGAATAATTCTTTAAGGGACAAAACATTCAAAGTGCCATAATTCAGGGGGAAAATGGTCGTTCAGCCAATTAATTCAAGGCCACCCTCCTGTTTATCTGATCAATTAAAGACCCTTATTGTTAATTTTGTGGTTAATTAAGACAGTACTCTAAGGTTGGTTCCACTATAGTATATAGTTACTCTTCATAAATTAATGCATGAGACTTAAATAAATTAACCTTAAATCGTTTCTCTCGCTTTGGACTTAATCTTTATATATACCGAAAGAATTCAAAGAAGAGAAATATGACTTATTTTCGGCTTATTGCTCAAAAGGGCCTTGAACTTACACAAAACAGTCAGATAAGCCTCTGAACTCTAATTGCAGCCAAATAAGCCCCTGGACTCTTTTTTTTTTGTCATCAAAAAAGAAGCCCCTGCACTCTTTAAAAAGGCCAAATAACCCCTGTTTTGATGGCTAAATGCTGAAAGAAGGACTAAACATTTCAAGATTTTCTCAAATAAGGATCAAAATACACAATTTCAACAAATTAGAATACAAATATACTTAATTTTTTTTACAAATTGGATACAATATAAGTTAATACTAGTGTGTGAGATATATATAAACTGAAAAGAACACGATAATTTTATATCATATTACATTTAATGAATTTATTTTGATTGATAGGATTTGATTTTTAATTAACATGATAATATGATTTTTCTATCAAATTTAACGTGTACGCATGAAAAGCATTGGTTTTCATTTAAGGATTCCTTAATTTGTAAAAAATTTGCCAAGTATGTGTTTAAATTTGTTGAAATTGTGTATTTTGATCCTTATTTGAGAAAATCTTGAAACATTTAGTCCTTATTTCAGGATTTACCCATCCGAAAAGAGCTTATTTGGCTTTTTTAAGAGTTCAAGGACTTATTTGGTTGCAATTAGAGTTCATGAGTTTATTTGGCCGTTTTATGTAAGTTCATGGATCTTTTTGAGCAATAAGCCCTTAATTTCAGACTTCATTTAGGCAACCTATATAGGATCAAAAGACGTACTTGGTTGAACTTCACATCTTGACCTAGTGTTAAGAGGCTTGAAAGTTCATCAAAAGAGTAGGGGTTCAAACCCCACTCTTCCCCCACCCCCTCTTGTAAAGACCAAAAAAACAAAGACGTAATTGGTACTAATTTCATCATCATGTCACTCAGACAATAACTCCTTTATGAGAGAGGAAGAGATATAATTGAATCAAATGTTTGGATTCAATGTCGTTTAATCAATGAATATATATATCATACTCATTATTTTTGTAACCAGGTGAAATTACTCACAGCCCCTCTAAACTTTTAACTTGGGACAACCTTTTCACCCCATCTTGGTCTTTTCTCCCTTGGCTAATTACTCAATAATCCTTAAAAGCAGGGCGACCTGCGCTTGTGCTGCAGTCATCTTCTTATTATGGCTATATTTTTTGTAGTTGTTTAATTCGGTAAGTAAGAAGATATTGCATTGGCTATAAGTTGATCAGTTAGGAGAAACTCATACATCGAAACAAATAATTCGCATATATAAAGCAAAACACATGACCTCTCTTTCATTCTAAAAGTGCATTATCTAAATTCTACTCCATCTCTAGGTAATTCATCAAAATAAAACTAATATTCTACTCCTCCATCTCTAGATAATTCATCAAAATAAAGCTAATATTAATTGTTGCTTGAAATGTATGTTGATCATCTAAAAAAGCATAGTACGATGTGGTCATTTTTTAATCTTGATTGCACTTGTTGAATTAATGAACTCGGGTAGATGAAAGAATTTGGCTTCTGCATAAGGAATGCCTAATTTTTTATAGTCAAGGAGCATGTATAGTTGTCGTAGGAAAATTGAATTAGTTGAGAGCATTTGCAGAAACATATGTAATTTACACAATGCATCACAAAATCATTGTACTTAGCATTGGCTAACTATAATATAAATCAAATAAATCCATATTTACCTCAAAATGTTGCGGTGAGAAGTGAAAGCTCTCCACTTAGGTTATGTCATCCTAAGGCGCTGCTAAATTAAATGGAAGGATCTTATCAACGTCCATTTGGAAACTTTATGAAACAGAACGGAGTCCATGTGAAACCAATTCAAAGAAATGTTAGGGAAGAAGAAACCTACCCAAATAGAAATGAAGACAAAAGGAAAACAGAGCTGGAATGTTAATAGTTTACCCATGAATCAACCATGATTGAAGATACATTTATAGTTCCAGTCATTTGGAATTCCGGCAGAGGAGTTGAGCCGGTAAATCCTAATATCCACACAAAATTAATATGTAATTAAAACACACTTAATCATAAATATAAAAATAGTAAATTACAAAAAAGGGCAGCAGGAAAAGTAAGGGAGGAAATTCATCGAGGGCCTTTTTAGTCACCCGAATAGTGAGAAAAGACCAAAAATAGCCAAAAGGAGCCACCACATTAATTCTCAATTTGGCCTTTAAGTAATTTCCATAGCCACTAAAAATAATATATAGTATATATGTTCTATGTGGTTTGTGTTGAGTTTGTTGGTTATAAAAGTAAACTAGCCACAGGACCTGCGCTTTGCGACGGGGTTGTGAAAGGAGGGAACAATTAAATATGAACATATAGGTATTAGTCTATAATGATAATTGATTTTGCATAGTTATCTTTATTATTGATTCATTTTATAGCTTTTGTATAGACTATGAACATCGAAAGTATAAAAAGGATATAAGTAAAATATTTAGTTGGTGTTTTTTTAAGCTTAGGTAGCTTCTATAAATAGTGATTATTTGTCGTATAAGTTGAGAAACTAAGACCACACTTGACAGAAAATAGAACTTTAGCACATTCTTATATTACATGGGAAGTCTGGACAAAAGAAAAAATATTACTGGAAAAAAGATAATTTTTTTCTAGCTACAAATAAATAAAATGACCTTGATTAACATTAACACCAAAATTAATATGTATATAATCAACACCAACCAAATTAACTTAACCATAGTTCAGCGAAATCAATGATTAAATTCATTACTAAATTGAGTTTTTTGGTCCTTCACTCATGTAATATAACGTATGACATATATAATTTGATTAAATAATTGTAATTAACCGACACTTAAACAACCTCAATCGGACAAATTGACCAAAAATTATACAATATTAAATAGACCGACAATCGAAACCACAAAATTTCAGAAGCATTTTTTAGAATCAAAACATTAAAATTGACTTATAAGTTCTTCATGAAAGTTGTAGATCATGGAATCACATTTTAATAGATACTTGAATTACCTTAATCGGACAAATAGAACATAAAATACAAAAATAAAAGTCGAAACGTTTAATTGTCTAACCCATGATTGTAAAAGATTAAATAGCATAAAGCATAAAAGTATGAGGATCATCTGATAAATAATCCAGCAAAAAAAATATTTGTTTATGAAGACCAAACATAAAAATTCCCTCTGGAACCCTCAACGAAAGTCATTAATCAAATTCAGGTTTCAGGCCCTTGACGAAAGTTGTAGATCACATAATAACCTTTTAACTGACACTTGAACAATCTCAATCGGACAATTGGACCGGAAATTATACAATATTAGATAAACCGCCAATCGAGACCATAAAATTTCAAAAGTATTTTTTAAAGTCAAAACATCAAAATTGGTTTTTGAATACTTCATGAAAGTTGTAGATCATTAAATGCCCATTCAATAGACACTTGAATCACCTTGATCGGACAAACAAAACAAAAAATAAAAGAATTAAAGCCGAAACGTTAAATCGTCCAACCTAGAATTTGTGAGGGATTAAGCATAAAGCATAAAAGTATAGGGATCATTTGCTAAATATTCCAGCAGAAAAAAGATTAGTTTATTGAGAGTGGGACCCATCAATAGTAACTTTTAATCAAAGTTCCCAAAACGCCCTTGGCTATCAACCTAAATAGCGAAAAAGTCGAGCATGAAAATACTGAAATACCCTGACAATTTGTTCTTAGGTGAATGTGGTGCATCTTATAGCTGGACAAAAGGGTAATTTCCTTTCCAACTTTAATATGTATTATAGATTTCGGTTGTGTTGACTATTTTTAGATGATTAACTATATTCACAAACATTAGTGTGTTTTAATGGAGCATATTAATTGTAAAGGACAATTAGTTTATGACTATCAAGGACAACTGATCCTTTCTACACTTGCTTATCTTTTTGAGCTTTTTTTGTATTTAGAAAAGTTATAGAAGATTTTGTTTTATTAAATCACCATTTTTATTCTATACTCATCTAATTCCATTATTAGTGTGAAAATGAATAACCAGTTATTGGGTATAAAATTCTAAATTCATTGATCCCAACAGTATGGTGTGAACAATATTTATATTCATTAAACTAACTTAACGACCTTTAATTTTTCTCACAAGCGAGAAAACCAAAGCAACAAAAAACATTGAAGTAAAATTGAACTCGAGAAGGTTTTTGGGGAAATGGATTCCATTTCATTTTTGCGTTCCTCCATTGTTGAAGGATATTTAAGAATATATTTTTTAAAGGATTTATTTTTGAAGGATATTTAAGAATGTAGTTTTTAAAGGATTTATTTTTGAAAGATATATTATGATGATATATATTACATTACTAGGTGTGGAAACAAGTATACACTTGTAAAACAAATAACAGGTATAAACAAGTATACCTACATTAAATAATCCCCGTAGCGCAAGCATGGGGTACCCCTCTCGTATATATTAAAATAATCATCTATTCTAATTATAAAGTCAAGTCCTGAGTTTGTGTCACGAGTTGATTTGGATACAAACTCAGTTTTTAAAAATTCAAAACAAAATAAAAACTACCCATTAGAGGATAAATATAAGTATTTAAATTTTATTTATATCATTTAAAAAAACTACCCATTTAAAAAAAACTGCCAAAAACTACTCCCGTAATGAATGCCATGTGTCTTGTACCTACTAAACAAACTTCTAGCATTATAATTAATTTTTTTAATAAAAAATATTATACAAATTTACCCTTTTTTTAAGAAAAAGAAAAGAAAAGAAAACTCTTGTGCTATCATGAACTATAGTATTAAAGAAAAGAAAATCATTTTCAGGAGTAAGATTCTAACAGGTTGAATTATTGAAAAGCACATTCGTGATTATTGTTAATTAAGATTCTAACAGGTTGAATTATTGAAACATTGAAGATTTATACATTTATACAATATATTAATCTCCTTTAAAAAATATCAATATTAGGGAGACGTTATACATAAAATATAGTGATATCGAGGAGAAAATAGGGAAGCCAGGTCCGACAGAGATATTCTTGTCCTATTCGTCCCCCCATTCCCCTATAGGGAACATGGTCCCCGTAAGAACTCCATGTATGTAGCCAGATTCTAGGAAGACTTGTGTTCTGACTTCTAATAAAAGATGAAAATTCACCACCAAAATTATTACTCCTATATATTCTACCCATTATTTTTGTAATCAGGTGAAATACTCATAACCCCTTTCAACTTTTAACGTGATACAACATTTTCGCTTCGTTTTGGTCTTTTCTCCATAAGCTAATTACTCAATAATCTTTATATTCTATGTGGTTTGTGTTGAGTTTATTGGGTTATAAAAGTAAATTTTAGTTTTGTTGACTATTTTTAGATGATTAATCACGTTCACACACATTAATGTGTTTTAATGGACCGTATTAGTTGTCAAGGACAATTGGTTAATGACTATCAAGGATAAATGATCCTTTCTACACTTGCTCATCTTTTTTGTTTTTTGTTTTTGTAATTAGAAGAGTTATAGAAAGTTTTGTTTTGCTAAATCACCATTTTTATTCTATACTTATCTAACTCCATTAATAGTGTGAAAGTGAATAATCAGCTATTGGGTCTAAAATTCTAAATTCATTAAACCCAAATACAATATGATGTGAACAATATTTATATTCATTAAACTAACTTAATGGCCTTTAATTTTCTCACAAGCGAGAAAACCGAAGCGAGAAAAAACAATGGAGCAAAATTGAACTCGAGAAGGTTTTTGAGGAAATAAATCCTTTTCATTTTTGCGTTCCTCCATTGTTGAAGGATTAAGAATATATTTTTTAAAGGATTTATTTTTGAAAGATATTTAAGAATGTATTGTTTAAAGGATTTATTTTTTAAGGATATATTATGATGATATATATATTACATTACTAAGTATGAAAACAAGTATAACAGATATAAACATGTATACCCACATTAAAGAAAAATTTCTGTAACGCAAGCGTGGGGTACCTCTCTCGTTAATTTTATTTTTATCATATTCTCACCTATTATCTGATTGATTGTATTGAGATTTCAATTATACTCAATATTTTCAATAATTAGTCCATCGTTACATCCTCCTTCTAATTAAGTTTCTTGGGATTTCGTAAGTAAAAAATAATATTAAAAGCCAAAAGTTTGATCCAAATTTTATTTTGGCACATGTATACTGTATAGGTTGATAAAAGAATCTAATTTAGATTAAAAGACCCAATTTGGGTCCTAATTGTTATATTTCAAAATGAAAGATCAAGAATAATAACCAGGATTCATTTATCATAAATGATTTTTTTTTTTTTTTTTACTTATGGTTGCTAGGGATCAAATTCTACACTAAAAATAAGAGTACAACACTCTACTGATGGCTCAAATATGAAATTATTGATTTCGTGAAACATTGAATTAGAAATAAAGGGACTAACTTTGTTTGGTTTTAGTAGAAGAAGCACAATCCCCTCTAAATAAAGTCTCAAGTTCGAATTATATGAATAGAAGAAATAAGAACGACCATTTATTCGGGTTTGATGGGTTCAACTCCAGATTAATTGACAGTCAATGTGATTTTCGTACTAAAAAAAAATTAGGAATATGGTGAGTCCAGCACTCTACCATCAGGTCAAATGCCGGATGACGATATATTTATATGTAGCAATAAACGTATATGTAACTACTGAAAATACATTTTTTAATCGCTTGATTAATTACTAATTAAATTCAAAATTTTAATTTAATTAAATATAATATAATTAAGGAAAGATGGACACTGGGGGCAAGTAAGGGAGGCTTGTATTGAATAGTAGCCCAAATTTTAGAAAGTATAATGAATTTGTATGATTGTATCCATGTCTCGTGTAAAGTTTTATCCATTCAAATAGGAAACAAAGTCTTCAGAATCATATATATCTTGGTTTAAATTATTCTTCAGCAGAAATATGATTTCTTAACCATTTTTATTAAGAAATTGATGATGTTCAATAGTTCTTATTTACCCAGACTACCCTTGAATATAAGAATCAATGGACCGATATTTATAATGTTGCTAAATTAAATAAGGGTAATTATTTGATACACCGGCGGTGTAAATTTCGGACTCCACAAGCGGGTTGTGGAGTTGACACGTGTCCATTTTCCGAATTAATTAAATTTTAAATATTTCAATACAGTCCCTAAGGGACACATATCACCCTTTAAGAACCGCTTGTGCAGTCTGCTAAACTTCAGTGTCGATGTATCATATATAAACCCATTAAATAATAGTAGGGAAATTTTATGTTGTCGATAAAAACCTATTTATAGAAAGATTTGTGTTAAACAGATTATCTTGACCGCTAACTTTAAAAAAAAAAAAGACAATAAAAAGCTCCAATACTTGAAGTAAAAAAATCTTAAAACATTAATTATTCACACTGTCACAATTTAGTAGCCGGTCTCATTGTCAGATAGTTAAAAATTGGATCAATTAACAATAATAAATACTTAGTACTAATAATTTACCCATATGGGTTCCAATTTCATAGATTTGAAAATTAATGGTGTGTTTTTAAAAAATTAATAAGCATGAAGCTTTTATTTAATGCTTTTCTGCAAGGTTTTGAACCCTCCATGGATCAATCAAGGAAAAATTTGGAACCTAAATGTAATTTGCATTGTTTTTGCAAGTGCTTTACGGAACAAATCAAAACTTCAAATGTATCACTTATTTACTTATTTTTTATGAGAGTCTACTAACAGCAATTTTTTTTTTTTTAAAAAAAAAGCTTTAAAAAAAACAGCAAAAAGGTCAAAGCTGACACGGATTTGTATGATATTTTCGATCACAAATTCCACCATCCTTCCTCTCAAATAAATCTCCAAAATGGACAAAATGGGCAAAAGCAAAGGAAAAGGACCTAAATAAAATAAAAAGCCTTGTCTAAATTGGCGGCTTTTATATTTTTATTCATTTATTCCTATAGAAATATTCTCAACTATTTTACTAGAATTAGCATTATTAGGAGTATTGTTATATGACCCTCCAATTTGTCCCTTCTGTCATCATCAGAAATCTTGCCCTAATTTCTAAAATCATATTCAATAATAGCCTAAAATCAAGGGATTTACCCTCAAACTCTCCATATTTATAACTAGGAGCTAAACCTGGATTTAATTTTTTACCTTAATTATTAGGGGGGCTAAACCTGGATTTAATTTATTTCCTTAATTATTAGGAGGGTCAAGTTGGAGGGACAAATTGGAGGGTCAAAAAGAATTATCCTATTAGGAGAGTGTTTTGAATTCCCTCTCATTCCCGCCAATAAATAATTAATTCAAGTGGTTTGATATTTCTTTAAAAAAAAAAAGTGGTTTGATTCTTGTTTTTTTTTAAATAATATTTAAAACTCAAGTTTTGTGAATGAAAAGATCATTGTTAGAAACGGTTTAACCGCATAGTCAACTAACTTAACTCGAACAAAATTAACTTACAAATACCAAAAATTAACTTATAAGTTATAGCATATAGTGATGAGACATGTTGATATAAGGGTACTGGTACATATATCATCTCCCATTATTTTTACATGTTTAAAGTAGTAAAAATTTGAATGTTTTACTCACTATTTCAAATATCTATACTAAATATAAAGTCAAGTCCTGAGTTTGTGTCATGAGTTGACTCTGACACAAACTCAGTTTTTAAAAATTTAAAACAAAATAAAAATTACTCATTTTAAATAAACCCACTCATTAGAGGATAAATATAAGTATTTAAATTTTATTTATATCATTTTAAAAAAACTACCCATTTAAACTATTCATCGAGCATTTGGCCTGATGGTAGAGTCCTGGACTCTTAGTTCTAGTATACCTAGACCATGAGGTCTTAGGTTCTACTCTCACGGAATGTGAGTTTTTCTTTGTAATTTATTTGTTTGTATATTTAGTATGTTGGTAGTTATAGATGAAATTAGAGAATTGGCAATCCTATTTGATTTATGTAGGTTTCAATTTGTAACTAGGGAAGCCAATGTATAAGCACATACTCTAGCTAAGATTGAGCTGGATAATCGTGTGGTGCGAGACTATTCATCCCGGTGTTTGTAATCTCTGATTATTGATTAATGAAAGTGATTATTCTAAAAAAAAACTGGCAAAAACTACTTACGTAATAAGTGCCCCGTGTCTTGTATTTGTTAGGGGAAGTTGGATCCATCAAAATAAAGTTCTGTATATCGGACGGAGTAACAAAATAATACTAATAATAATAATAATAATAATCATCATCATCGAAAATCTCATCACAATCACAAATACAAACACGAATTATTCCTCTTGCCCCTTCAAAGTCTCCCCTATGGGTAAAAGTACACAAATGGTCCATGAAGTGAGCCGAAATGTGCATTTTAGTCTTTGAAGTGAAACTTTATTCAATTGAGTCCCTAAAGTGAAGGGTTAGGAACAATTAGGTCCTTCCATCAATTGCACCGTCAATTTAGTTCACGTGAAATCGACGCCGTTAACTTTGCTGACGGTGTTGCTGAGGTGGACTGCCACGTCAGCTTTTTTGATTGAAAAATATATTTTTAAAAATATGTTTTTGAAAAAAATATATTATTATTTTTCTTTTTTTCTTTTTTTTCAAAAAATAAAAAAAAACTAATTTTTTT
>AWUE01023299.1:0-37311 GCA_001974825.2 Corchorus olitorius
TATATATATATATATATATATATATATATATATATAAATTTGTTATTACTTATTAGAAGCATATAAACTTGGGAAGTCACCCAAGAAGAAAACATTTAAGGTTTGTATACAGGACATGGAGAACAATATTTTATCAATCATTAACGAAGAAGACAACAAGGTGTAGTTGCATGCTTGGCATATGCATTTGATTGATTTGGTTGCCTATGAAGTTTTTGCATTTGTAGTTATAGAGGATTTATAAACCCAATATTTCTAGTGCAGTTAAAACCTCTGTCAAGCGCTTTACATTTTTGTCTCCTATGTAATCCTTCATATAACACTCAGGAAATTGGTATTTTTTCATAATGAAATCATTCTTTCTATTTTTCGGCAATTATATCTGATTTTGTTAGCAGTTGGTTAGCAAAGCTGCTAACATGAGTTGCCTGTTTCAGCAACAACAACTATGCTTTGTCAGCAGCAAGCTTGATAAGCTGCTGCAATTTTGAATCAACCATAGTTCAGAGCTTTGAGGTTAAGAAATCGGCAAAGAGCTTAAGATGTGTGCTGCTAGGTTGACTTCTTATTAGCCAATATAATGTCTTTGCTTAGCTTTGTTAATTTCCCTTTACTGTCAACTTTAATTTTAAGTTGAAACTTGTAAAACTAGCTACTCCTAGGCCTGTATTCATCACTGTTTTATTGGTTTAGAGTAGTGGCAGTTCTTGTATAAATTTACATATGAACTTAATGAAAACTATATCAGTTTTCTCTCCATTTTTCAGCTACAAAGCTTCTTTGTTTTCCCCTTCTTCTGTTAAGCTTTGTTTTCATACTTTTTGGGTTTCTTTGATTGTTAAAACTTATCTTTCAAACTTCAACTTTCTGTTTTATATCAAAACATAGTTTTTCAAGCTTAACTTCAAGCTTAAACACTACTAGAAAACAGGTCTACGGCGACAGACAAAATACGTCGCAGAAAGGTGCAAATCCATCGCTGATGACTTTCTACGACGGATGTTGCGAGCATATCGTCCGTGGGACTTGTTCTAGTCGCAGATGCTCAAATACGACCGTCCGTCGCAAATTATTGTCAACTACGACATACTTCATGACGTCGGTGACAGTGTTCATCCTGTCGCAGATGGTTAGCCCCGCGGTCAAAGTTTGACCAGAATCCGTCGCATTTGTCCGTCGCAAAGCGTCGCAGATGGTTATTTTGTTCGTCGCAGTTGTTCGAGATGTTTGTCGCTGTCTGTCGCAGAATTGGAATTTGTACGTCGCATTTGTTAGAAATGTTTGTATTTATCCGCCATTGATTAGTGTTAGTCCGTCGCAAGTGCGTTAATATTCGTCGTAGTTGTTATGAATTCAAACTATTGTCCATCGCAAATGGGTTAGGGGTCGTCGTAGATATTGTTAGTGCCTGTCGCAATTTAGGAATATATTTGTCTCAAATTTGGATTTGTTTGTCGCAAAGTAAACATGACATAAATTTGGGAAAATTAATGGGTCTGTTTCAAATTCTAGAAAGGTTGAAATGGACCTTTCCAAAGGTTGAACCACCAAGCTATCGCAACACATTTTACAGCAACAATTTTCTTCCAATATTATATATATAATATATATATATATAATATATATATATGAATCTAATATAATATTTCAATCCAAACGATTTATATATAACATGTCATAAAAACAAAATAATTCTTCCAGAAAATACTCCTACCACAAAATAATCCTAAAATGATCGAGTTGATTTCAATCCCCTACCACAAAATAATCCTGAAATGATAAAGTTGATTTCAGTCTCCTATACAACAAAATATTCCTACAAATTAAGCTTGTGAAAGCCAATGTTTTCAGGAAATTCAAACTATCATATTAGGAGTCAAAGAAATATACAAAATGTAAGCATCAAGTATGGACATTTTTCCAACTAGCCCAAGTTCATACGATCACCATTTTCACCATCATTTCCATCCTCACTCTCAGTAGCTTCACTATCATGTTGCGACGATGGTGAAACTACATTATCTCCAGATCTATTAGCACTAGGAGAAAAGCCCATAGAAATCAACATACCAGGGAGAATATGAGGGAGAATTCGAGGAAGAATTTCACTCAATGCTTGAGTTATCATTTGTGCCAGTCCTTCATTTTGATGTTTGGAAGTGGAAGGAATGGTGGGTCTTTGACTTGAACTTCCTTTGAGCAACACCCTTTGTCCCTCTAGAGAACTAAAACCATACAAGTGTGAACGATTCCTTTTTCCAACAGCCTCGATAGAATCTGTCAATGCTTTAAGGTCTAAATCCACTTTATCATAGCCTTCATCACCATGTTTTTCTTTGAGGGCAGAGTTGTATTTATCCTATAGTAAATTTCAAATAAAATGTAAACAATATGCTGCAATAATGTAATAATAGGTAAGCACAATGCTTAGGACAAAATTTCAAATAAAATCTAATAAATATGCTGCAATAATGTAATAGTAAGTAAGCACAATGCTCAGGACAGAAAACTTTAGATTAACAACTTAGAAAAGTTTACTACTTACAATAACAGCTTTGGATTTCGGATCCACAAAGTTACCATTTTCCTTGTATGAGTCTTTGTGAAAAACTGTAGTTGGGATGGAGCTTCTCCGTCTTTTTCAATCTAAATTAAGACAACAAACATTAACATGCAATGTTAGATAGCATTCTGATATTACTAATGTATAATATAACATAATGAAACTAAAAAACAAACCATTATGTGCTTGGTTTTGGAAAACGAACACGAACCAGCAGTGTGCTTAGATACATGACCTTCCGTTTTTGAATTGCGATTATTTGAAGCCAATTCAGCAAATTTACGGTTCTGATCTGTAGACCAAACATTATCCACTAAGGAATCCCAAACTGGCTGTGGGATCCAAAAGCCGTCTTCCCTACAACTTTTCACTATTGACCAATCCGCATTAGGATCATAGCGATCAATTTTGGCTGCCTGACATGCATTTCTTTTTGCTCTACACATCGCATCTTTAAAGCCCTTCTAAGACTTTTGCTCCCAAATTCGCTTGACAGTATCATTCAGACCCACATCCCAAGTATATTTTTGCTAACATATGATAAAGTAAGAAAAATCAGAAAATAATCTTTGTAAATGAACTAAGAAAAACTACAATAAATAAGTAACATAAATTGTACATTGAATGTTTCCCACAAAGCATTCTTTGCATCAATCGTAAACTGACCCCAAGTTGGGTAAGGATAATTATATGTACTTAGCATAGTTGCTGTAATATCATTAGCCACCTAATTCTGTAAGAAATCACTGCAATTTTTTGAAAAATGAAAAAGAGAAATTTTATTCAGCAAAAGCATTTAAAACTATAAGAAAATTCTAAACAAAAGTCCAACCAACAACAATTAAAAGAATAAACCAGCAGCTTTAAAGAGTAATATACCACCAACTGAACTCACTCTTCATTAATAACAGTCAATTGCAACCTCTGGGATGGATCTGTTGGAATACTTCTACCACGATTGTGCCCTCTAGTCTTTCTTTTTGCAGTTGTGGCAGATTCACCGTCATTATGGACATCATCTGTTTCAACTCTCTCCAATGGTGCATTTTCTTCCCTTGGACTCTCAAAGTCAACGGTGGGATGATTCATCGTTGGAACATCAAAAGGTGGTGCAGTTGTGGCAGATGGGTTTTCCATGTTCAGATTGACATTATCATGAGTATCTACTTGTACAGTACGAGTAGAACTTCCTTTATCTCTCATTTTGTGCACACAATGTCTCTTACCCTTTCCTCTGGTCATTGTACCTACAATATAGATAAAAAACTAAATTAGAAATACTAAAATGCAAACATAAATCATAAATTAAAAATGTATATATATGTATAAAACAAACATAAGTGCACACTGCATAATATGGATCTGTCAAAAAAGTGAATAAAATGCAAAGAATAAATCAGAAAACTAATTCCATCACCAATTTTTCTGCAGAAATATTTACTTTGAAGATACTTTTCACCTTAGTAGCCATCATCACTATCCGAAGACATGGACTCAGTTTCCTCTTCCTCAGTTTCTATACTCTCATTTTCACCAAGTTCCTCTTCTTCATCGATCTCTTCTTCTACATCGTCTTCTTCATTTTGGAAATCTACATTTTCTTTAATCATGTCCACTTGTGAAAAATGACCATCGAGAAGAATGCCTTCTTGATCGAGTTCATCCGTTGCTGAGACAAGGATGGGCAGATTAGGATCATCTTCTTGGTAGATGGATTCATTATCAACCATATTTTCATCCTCGATATTTGACACTCCTTCATACCTACTCCTTGCTTTAACCTTGTACACTGCTCACCAATCTCGTCTATTTCTTCCATTAGATGGAAAAGTACTATAACACACTTGTTGGGCTTGCTCCGCCAACACAAAAGGTTCATTGGATGCAAGTCTTGACTTGTAATTAACCTCAACCAAACCATGTCGAGGATGCACCTTAATACCTCTCTCAGTATCAAACCACTCACACTTAAAAAGAATCACCTTATTTCGAACACCAAAATACTCCAATTCAATAATATCATGCAATACACCATAGTAGTCACGTTCGTATTCATTATAGCAACTTCCTTTCACCCAAACCCCACTATTCATTGTCCGTTTATTTTCACCATATTTTTGTGTGTGAAATTTGAACCCATTAACAAAATAACCCTTGTAAACTGCAGCAATGTGAGAAGGGCCCCTAGATAACTCATAAGTACGACTATCAACATGACTACTATTTGAATGGACCTATAAATAAAATACAGCATTCAGTAAAGAACAAATATTAAACAGAAAAGATGTCAAAATCAACTAAACCATGAGTGGAAGAATGATGCACTTACATAACTTCTGAACCATGACGAAAAGTTCTTTTCACAGATTTTTTCTAATTCATTTTCACTTATGCTTAGGGTTTCTTGTCGCATATCATCATCAAATTTCCTTATATTAGTTCACAAATTAAGTGAGTAAATTATTCAATCATATAGTAAATTTATTTAAAAAATTCGTAGATAATTGTTAAACTACCAAAACTCACTCAATATATGGTACAACTTCTTCACAATTCAGCAACACATAATATTCAGCTGCATTGTACTCATCATCACTAAGGTACCTACGAGTACTTTGTGAGCCTAATCCTCGACCTGGATGAGTAAATATTGCCAAGCGACCCATTGGATCCACATCTCCCCCATCATCATTACGAGGGGCTGCATTCAATCGTGTTTGAACATGATCCTGAAAATAATGTGAGCAAAAGGTGGAGATTTCCTCAATTATATATGCTTCACATATAGATCCTTCAACATAATTTCGATTCCTAACCTTTTTTTTTAAATGATGCAAGAACCTAATAAATGCAAGTTAGTAAGTTAATATGTAATTCCATATGAAAATGACAGAAAACCCATAGAATTTGACAAACAAAATACCTTTCGAATGGATACATCCATCTATAATGCATAGGTCCGCCAACCTTAGCCTCATAAGCTAGATGAACTGGTAAATGCTCCATATAATCAAAAAATCCAAGTGGAAAAATCTTTTCTAACTTACAAAGTTATTCAACAATGTTCTTTTCTAAAATCTCCAAATTTTTCACTTGCAACTCAGTTGAGCAAAGATCTCTAAAGAAATGACTAAGCTCTGTAATGGCATCCCAAATGGGTCTTGGCAAAAAATCACACAAGGCTATTGGTAACAGCTGTTGCATAAAAATATGGCAATCATGGCTCTTTAAGCCTCCAAACTTACAATTCTCCACATTAACACAACTAGCTATATTGGAAACGTAGCCATAAGGAAAACTCAATTGCTTGACCCATGCACAAACAACTTTAATTTGATCCTTACTCAATGTAAAAGAAGCTTTCGGCATGAAAAGTTTACCATTCTGCTCAATCAACTCCAACTCAGGTTACTTACAATACAACTTCAAGTCCATCCTTGCTTTGACATCATCTTTAGTCTTTCCTTTCACATCCATCACAGTATTGAACACATTTTCAAAGACATTACGTTCTGCATGCATCACATCCAAATTGTGACGGATTAGCAAAGTATGCCAATAAGGCAGCTCCCAAAAAATGCTTTTTTTTCACCCAATTATGGGTCTGTCCAAATCCTTCAATGATTTGCCTACCACATTGGGTTCCAAATGTGATATCAGGTAGTTCACTCACCCTAGCAAAGACTTCTTCCCCAGACAATCTCTCAACAGAAACATCTTTCTCAACACCCATTCTAAACTTATCCCGTTGCTTTCTATATGGATGGTCAGGAGGCAAGAATTGCCTATGACAATCAAAAAATGAGGGTTTGCCACCATTCTCTAAGTTAAAGGCTTTCGTCCTCTCCATACAATAAGGACATGACAATCGCCCATGTGTACTCCACCCCGATAACATCCCATACGCAGGGAAGTCATTAATTGTCCATAAAAGGGCAGCATGAAGTTGAGAATTTTGCATCCTATATGCATCAAAAGTTTGAACACCAACATTCCGCAAATCATTCAACTCATCTATTAAAGGCCTAAGAAAAACATCTATATGCTTCCCTGGACTATTTGGGCCTGGAATGATCATATTCAAAAACATATATGGTTGTTTCATGCACATCCATGGAGGCAAGTTGTAGACAGTAATAATCACAGGCCAATAGGAGTAAGGTTTTGCACTAGATCCAAATGGACTGAATCCATCTAAACACAAACCAAGTCTACATTTCTTGCCTCACGTGCAAATTCTGGGTGAGTGCGATTAAAGTGCTGCCATGCTTCACCATCAACAGGGTGTCTCAGTTCACCCTCATGACTACGGTTAAATTGATGCCATGTCATATGTTTTGCAGTTTTATTTGACATAAAAAGTCTTTGTAACCTAGGTGTGATTGGCAAATAACGCAAAACCTTGTAAGGTATATCCTTTTGCCTACTACTAGATGATTTCCTAGGTTTATACCGAGGGTGACCACAAATAGAACATTCCGTCAATGACTCAGACTCCTTATAAAACAACATGCAGTTGTTTTGACATGCATGAATCTTTTCATAACCTAGTCCTAATCTACCCATCATCTTTTTGGTCTATAGAAACTTTTGGGTAGCTTTTCATCTTCCGGCATCATGTCTTTGACTATACCCACAAGCCTATCAAAAGAGGTGTCACTCATATTGCACTATGACTTGCAATTTAATAATTGCGACACGGCTGAAAGCTTTGAGTGCTTTTTGCAACCCTCCCACAATGGTTCATCAGCATCCTTTAACAAAGAAAAGAATTCAGCTGCCCTAGGATTAGGTGGCTCCTCTACGGTTTCATTATTCATTTCATTGCCATCAAAACCAAAGTCTCCAACACTATCTATAATCATGCGTTGATAAGGATTCCCAATATCATCTATATTCCTAGAGGACTGACCTATATTAGGATTACTGTTGAAGGACTCCCCATGTGAAAACCAAGTCCAATAACCACTTGTAAAACCCTTTGAGTAAAGATGCAAAGTTACAACATCTTCCCCATGGAATTCTCTATTACCACACATCAAGCATGGACATTGAATGGTATTATCAAAAACATAACTGGAATGCCTAAATGCATAGTCTATAAATTCTTGCACTCCCCTTTTAAACTCACTACTAACATATCCAAATTCATCTAGTCGATGATACATCCAAGAACAATGGTTTGACATTTTCAAACCCTAAACCACATAAAACAATAAAAATGGAACAAGCATTAATAAAGAATATCACAAACTCATATGTATCATAGAGAATTATAGCCTAATAGCGAACTCAATAATTTATTTAATAGTATTACCTACTGTTGAGAAGTATCACCGTCACAGATTCTTGAAATAGTATTTGCTTGCAGCTTGGGAGATAAAAGATCTATAACAAAATTGATAAGTTGAAATCAGTCAACTTTGCAAAGATATAGTCATGAAAAAATATCATGTCTTCCTCAAAATACAACAATTACAAAACTGGATGTCAAAATAAATAAATATATTGTACAAGTAATGCAAAGTATGAAACAGATTGAGATGGAAAAATAGAAGGCAGACAAAACTTTTTTCTTGAAGTAAAAACTGAAAAGACACAAAACTGAGCAATTGAAGCTTCAAATGTTTGCTGAAAATTATGGACAAATTATGGATGCAGAAACCCAACAGCTAGAATAATTGTAATATAGCTCTGTTACTGTTATGTGATGAAATCAACAATATTATTCCCTAATAATAATAGCATAGCAGATTAATTCATGAGCCCATTTCCACTTTATATAATTCTTTAATTAAATTAAATTAAGTTTTGGGCATTGGGCTCAAGTCAAGAGAGGAAGTTTGTGAATAGATGTAACAAACATAACAAATGACAGAAAGGAGGAGTGAGAGTCTACCAGAAATTTTTATTAATTGGTATAATAAAAATAAATAATTATTATTCAGTAGATCATAGTTTATCAAATTTGTAATAAGGAAATTGTAATTACTTTTATAACCTCATCAAATAAAAAAGGAAGCAACTTACAACTACATGTTTTTTTTTTTCATTTCTTTTCACAATGCTAACACCGTTGTTCTATTTAATTTATTCAAGTTTTTTTTTCTTTTGAATCATGATGATTTTCCCCAAATATTTTTTCATTTTTTATAAAAGTATAGAATAAACAAGAAAATATTTCCGGTATATTAGAAAATAACATTAAATTAGTTGAATAGCAAGTTCTGAACAAGAACAAATAGAAAATCATGACTATCTGTGGAGATCAATTGCAGAATCTTAGCTTTCAAGAATACAAATATTGTTTGATAATGTTTGCAATTAAAACCCAATGAAACCAAATCTATAAATCTATAACTATGGTTAAATCAAACCTATTAATTACTAGAACAAAATATCAAAGTTGGTGGATCCCATCATGATTCATGGCAGTTCCTTCATGATTCATGGCAGTTCCTTCTTTTCTAGTACGTGTGAAGAGGGAGGGGATTATCCCCTTTTGATTGTCTAGAGGAAGAAGACGAAGAGAGAATATAGGGTAAAAAAAAATTTTTTTCAATTGAATTGAATGGATAAAAGGCACAATTGGCGTGTATATATAGGAAAATTATAAGGTAATTACAACGGATTGGCCGTGCTGGCGCGTCGGGTGTTCGGAAATCTATTTTTTTAAACAATTTTTCTATTCGAATTAAATTGTTTGATGCGTAGGAAAATTCGAAAGTAATATGATTTTAAATGTGTTGTATCTTTAAAAGGCTATATTATTAACATTGAGCATATGCCCTAAAGTTAACAATAAATAGAATACTGGACTCTTAGTTTCAGCATACCTGGATCATGAGGTCTTGGGTTCAACTCTCACAGAATGTGAGTTTAATTTATAATTTGTTTGTTTGTTTATTTGGTTTGTAGATAGGTATAGTTTATAGTTTCTAGGTTCAAGAGCGGGTGTTATGAGATTTCAATTGTATTTGTTGGGGAAGGGGTTTGTTGGCTCATAGATTAGCGTTTCGATAATGTAGCTAATCATGTAGCGTTGTACGGGTCTTCTTGTGCGTTTGTAATCCCAATCTCATTAATCAAAAAAGTTTATTTCTAAAAAAAAACAATAAATAGTAACTATTAGTTTGTACATGAACAGGTGCAATAGCTTCAGTTTTGTTTCCTCCTCTAAAGTGTATAGCACTTAAAACAAAAACTAAGTTTACTCTCTTCTTCATATGGACACTTAGAAATTGTTTTTAGTTGTTTGATAAGACATTGCATCACTGCAAACAAATGGTTTGTGGTCTCTTAAGAATTCACAAATTGCATATTTAGCTAAATTAACATTATTGAAAAACAAATCAATAACTTGATGATTAACCATCTTCGGTTTTATTATCAAATTAAAATAAATCCCATTTGTTATGTTTTTGGGCTGACCAATAAGTCCGTTTATTTTCTGAAAACAGTCTTGTCTATAATGGACTGATCATATCATCTGTATAGGATTTAACTTTAATTTTTACTTAGAAATTTTATATCAGAGATTTTAAACATTTATGCTGCTAACCCACTAATGTTACAATTCTAAATTATAATTCATGGGTTGAATAGCATTAGTAGACATCGTTAAAAAGGGCTCCCACATAGCATATGCCTTAGCTAAGTCTTGAAAATTCTCTGTAAATTAAGAAATACTCAACTCAAATCATAGAAAATTCTTTGTAAATTAAGAAATACTCAACTCAAATCCTGATCCTTAGCTATCTTATCTAACAACTTTGTTCTAACTTAAAAGAAAATATTATTTATTTTGTAGAATAATTAAGTAGAGATAGGGGGATAGGATTTATTATAACATTTATTGTGTGAAAAAATAATTAAGTAGAGATAGGGGGGATATGATTTATCATAACATTTATTGTGTGAAAGGAAACAGATAATTACAAAAAAGGGCTCAAGGGAAATAACTGGCTAGAAACTAACCTAGGGTCTTCTTAGTAATTTGGCAAATGAGAAAAGACAAAAAAAGTTCAAATGGAGCCTCCTCATCGATCCTCAAAAGGGGCATTTAGTAATTTTATTGGGTGTTTCAAATAATATGTAGTATATATATATATATATATTTTCTATTTACAAATTTTGTAGAGTAAGATTTACCAAATAGTTATTAGATATCTTCATTGTATCAATTGTTAAATATTCCTAATAGACATTTATTGAGTTCATATTTGTGTTAAGGGTAATTATTTGATACACCGGCGGTGTAAATTTTGGACTCCACAAGCGGGTTGTGGAGTTGACACATGTCCATTTTTTGAATTAATTAAGTTTTAAATATTTCAATCTAGTCCCTAGAGGACACATGTCACCCTTCAGGACCCGCTTGTGTAGTCTGCTAAACTCCACCGCCGATGTATTGTATAATTTGCCTTGTGTTAATTGGCATAATTATTCTCCATCTATGCAGATAAGAAACAACGGTGAGAATCCTCTAATTTTCACATCAAACAATATGCACTTGATCTTTCATGTCAGTAAACTTACCTTGAAGACTAGAGTGCACTTGATCAATGGTGAATACTCATTTCTAACAAATGTTTTTTTTTTTTGTGATTAGCTGATAATTAAGTAGAGTAGCTAGTAAATTGAAATTTGAATGTAATAGATAAATAAATAAATCTAAACCCTAAAACCAAAAAAAATTGATAAGTCCCCAAATTCAGGACATGGTAATTGTATCATGATTATTTGGTGGGACATGTAACTTTTTTTTTTTCGTTGAAAGTGGGACATGTAATAAACGTTAATTTGAACACACATTACACACCAACACCTAACGTCAAGTGGTAGGGATCATGAATAGTTGCAGGGTTCAGTCTAGCGAGAGGAAAAGACTTTGTAATAGAAATATACTTATCTACAATGTAGAAGTCATTAGGTAAAAGATTCAATCCAAATTCTTGGGCTCTGTTGTCGTTGTTGTTTCTGAGGCTATCCGTTTCTGGGACAGGTATGTGAAATGAGATTAAGGTTTTCAGCAGTTTACTGTGGTCAAATTATCTGATTTGGGTTTAAGGTTCTTCTGTTTTTTGCAATCTGATTATTCTCATTGATGTTTTATTGTGTTCCTTTAATATTCTGCAATTAATTAGGTTATTAATGGATGATCATGTTGAAACAAGCAGTAATCGTAATAGGCAGAGGGTTTGTGAGGAAGAACGCATTAGTAATTTGCCTCACTCTGTTCTTATTCATATATTCTCTCATTCTTGCCTACAAAAGATGCCGTAAGAACGGGTCTTGTTCTTGGATTTAGGCATCGCTGGAATTTCCTTCCCAAGCTCACATTTGATCATGGTGACTATGATAACCCTTCAGGGGAGGAGGTTCCTTTTCTTAATGAAAATTTCTTGAATTTTGTTCGTCATGTATTGATTTGTCATCAGAATGCTACCATTGACAAGTTTGTTCTCAAGATGGACCTCAATTTACGCTACTCCAAAACACGTCGTCCGAGTCGTCGTCCGAGTGTTATTCCTGAATATTTCAGTAGATGGAAGAGGGTGACAAGTGAAGTTGATAGTTGGATTCATTTCGTGATGAGGAAACTGTGAAAGTTCTTGATCTTGATTTTGTTGAACCGAGTGATACATCATTCTTTCCTAGTTATAAGCTGCCTAGTTGTTTTCAGAGGCAAATTTTTAACAGAACTGAAGTTGGTTTCTTATCAGATTAATCATATTGGACAGATTCAATTGAACTGCCTGAAAAGGTTGATCCTAAAAAGACTTGTTCTGAATGACGAGAAGATCAATCAAATCTTAAGTGGGTGCTCTGTGCTTGAAGAATTGTCTTTGATACATTGTTATTCTCTACACATATTGGCTTTTAGTAACCCTAGTATTAAAAGTTTAATACTTTATCATGATTTATATGATTATGATGGTGATTTGCTAGAGATCTCTTTTCTCAACATTGAATCATTGGACAAATCTAGGTATTTGGAGGACTTGGTTTTATTAGATGTGTCTTCTCTTGTTGTTTCCTCTATTACCTTCTTTCCTGATTTTGGATTTGAGTGCTATTGTATGAGATATTCATATTTCGAAGCACTTCTTAAGAAGCTTGGTCATTGCAAGATGATCACACTTTGTGGTTCCATCTCTCTCTTCATATGCTTGGTAACTTGCATGAATATATTGGTTTCACAATTTCTTTTGGGTTTGCTGGTAATCACCATTGAGTAGTACTCTTAGCTATAGTTCCACTTAAGATACTCTTCTTTTAAGTCGCTTTATGTTTAGCTATAATTAAGGAGTTGCATAGTTGGCATATCACAACTGCCATTGGTTGCATTCACAAGTAATATGAAATTTCTTTGGCTATGTGTGAAATTGAAAGTATCCTATCATGTTGATATTACCTCTGTCAACTTATTTTGTTTGTCTCCTAAGTAACTCTTAATGAAGATATTTAGTGGAAAATTAGGCATTTTTCATATAAAAGAAGAGTCTTCATTTAAGCAAAGACATTTAGTTTCCTGGATACTGCTGAATCTTTGATGCTTTTCTAATTCATGTTATTGTTGTGCTATGCTATGTGTATTCAGGTTTTAACTATATCCAGGTGTATTATATGGCTGGAACTGTGTAGAATTCGACCTCGACTTTTCAAAATGGCACCATCCAGGAATTTATTTCTTGCTGAGAAATTCTCCATATTTGGAGACACTTATTATGCAGATTTACCGTGTAAATGAGAAGTTTAAGGTATGGAAAAGTTTTATTCTATTGAATGTATTTTCAATGTTCTAGACTTTAAATTAATTTCCTTTTTTCTTCTGGATGTTTAGCTTTGCGAAAAAAACTGCTGGGAGAGATATCTCAACTCAGAAGACTTTAAAACCTTCTCATCAAGCCAATTCATCTCGTCCGAAAGTTGAACTCACTACGGAGGAAAGGCTTGAGTTCTCTCAGAAGTTGTTTAGCTTACCAAGGGCTTCTAAAGGTGCAGTTATCCTTTTTTCCTGATACTATCTGCTTCTATGTTTTGACTGGATTTAATATAGACTTGTTTCAATCTGGCTCCATTTTGTTCTAGCCACTAGTCAATTGTAACTCAGATATATATATTTGCTAGAACGTTGGATTGCTTTGTATTCATCCCCTGGTGGTGGAATTTGACATTGATCTACTCTAGATTTAACATGTTGAAAACTTGTAATATGATAATTAGAATAACATTGCCAATCGCCAGATGAAAATTCACATTGTGGTTTGGGCCTTGGATAAAAGCTCATAATTTGGTTAGGCCAGACAACCCACCTTAACATATTCTGTTTATTACAAGAAAAGGTAACAAAAAAAAGTTTTTGAGAAGCAAATTGAACTCGAAGTTTCTGCTACAAAAATTAGGTGTAATCACCAAAAAAAGAAAACAAAAGAAAAGAAAAGCTAACCACATGAGCTATTTAGTTCATTTGAACTTTGCATACATAGCACACTTAAAATATGAATTAAGAGTGATTTTTTATTCAGAAATTGTAATAACTTTTTCTTGAAGAGTTTGGAAGGAATTAAGGTTAAAGAATGTAGGGAAACATAGACTATGCTGAGAGAAGATTGGAGATGTGAAATTAGATAAAACTCAAACGTTATGAAATTTTATACACTTATATATATTCAATTAGAAAAATTAATTATTAGCTAATTATGATTTTATTGGTCGAGACCAATAACTTCCTCCACACTATGAACCACTGCTTATCAGTGTCCTGTCCTGTCACATACTCACAGAGTCACACTTTAATCTCTTAAACAACACCCTTCTCTCCAGTCATCACTTCTCCAATGAACAACTGGTTTTCTCAGAAGTTTCCCAAAGTTACCAAAAAGTTCTCTCAAAACTCAATAAAAACCGTTCTCTCCTCAGGAGTAGAACTCTCTAGAGTCTCATGTACTCTTGTCTTCTTTTTCTCTAGGAGGTCTTCTTGACTCTCTTGCCCCATACCCTTTTACCTTCCTTACACCTGTCATCTTCTTCACCATCCTTTTTCTCTCTAGTCAACCTTTTGTTTGTTTATTTCAGGCAACTACCTTTGTCTCATTTTCTTTCCTTTCATTTACTCTTTCCTTACTAGCATAATATTCTTTTTGGCGTTCTCAATGTCGCTCATGCCGCCCAGCTAGGGCGGCATGGCCTTTTTTTTTTTTTAAATGACAATTTTTTTTAAAAAAATATATCTCAAACATTTAATTAATTAAATAAAATTTTTAATTAGAACTAATTATAAATTTAATGAATTATTTAGTTTATTAGTTTTAATTAATTAATTTATGACTGTTAATTAGAACTAATTTTGAAATTTAATTAAAATTAATTATTCTTAATTAATTTAATAGTTTGACTTAGTTTATAATTAATTAGTTTATTTACTATAATTAATTATAATTGTTAATATTTTGTATTTAGGGTGGAAAGGAGTTGGGTAGTGTGAGTAGCTCTGGAGCGCGACACACTAGGAGTCGCAATGTTAATGCCTCCGTCCGTAGGGAGAGACAGTAGCAGTTGCAAAGGGAGAGAGAGGTTGAGGCTGCTCGGTTTTATAGGGAGAGGGAGTCTCATGCTGCTGCTCAGAGTTTGAGGGAGCAGAGGGAGATAGAGGCTGCTGCTGCTGCTCAGATTCAGCAGCCTGGTTTTGATGGGGCTACGGGGTATACTTCTTCTGATTCAGAGTCCGAGTCCCACCCACATATTGATCTCCCTCTTAGGAGGGGTACAGCTGGCCGCTTTGCTAGTGCAGCATCGACATCAGGTACTTAGTTTGTTACAATTTGAGTTATTAAATTGATTTTATTAGATTAGTTTTAGGGTAAAATTGAAAGGTTATGAATTAATTTAATAAATTATTTGAGTTATTATTTGATATATTATAAATTAAAATGAATTTCAGGGAGCAGCAAACGATCCAGACGATCCCGCACCACTGATGATAGCTCGGTGGTTAGGGATCCAGTGCCTGGTGGCCCTATACACGGTGACGTGATTCCCAGTTTTCTTAGGCACGTAGCGTCGCGTATGTCTGAGGGTGAGATGAGAGGAGTGCTGAAGTGCCAGAACAGATCAAATGTTTGGCAGAAGTTGAGAAACTGGTACGAGGTGATGCCAGGGGAGGCGCGAGCGATGATTGACAGTACTGGGTTGGGACACCTCCCTTACAGCCTGTTCAGATCGATTGATCGTGCACTTATCTCTGCGTTCGTCGAGCGGTGGCAGCCCGATACGAACTCTTTTCACTTGCCTTTCGGTGAGATGACGATCATGCTGCATGATGTTCATCATATCCTCGGTGTGCCAGTGGAGGGACACTTGATTACCGAGGATCCGGGGTATGATGAGATGCAGTTTGCCTGTATGGAGCAGTTGGCCGTTGATGATACGGTCTTGAATGCACTACAGTGGGATCGTGGGGGAGTTTTGGCTGAGTCAGTCTTCGACCGTTGCGGGAGTGGGCGGTTGCCTGAGACCCAGGCGATAGGATGGGTTTGGTTGATGTTAGGTTCCACCTTGTTTGTCGACAAGAGTGGGAATCAGATTAGACCTTCATACATGCACGAGGTGAAGGATGGGCTGGCGACTGTCCCCAGATATTCATAGGGAGCTGCGGCATAAGCCTATCTATATCGTCAGCTAGGTGTGGCGAGTAGAGGAGATAGTCAGGGTATTGCTGGTTGCATGACCCTACTGCAGGAATGGATTTACGAGTACTTCCCATGCTTTCGCCCCCCACGTGGTAGTCTTAATCCCTCATTGCCTCGGTGTGCTAGTTGGCAGGTCCGACCCGAGGACAGATCGCCGGATCGATTGACGACATTACGTCACCGTCTTGACAGCATGATTGCTTTGAAGGTAATTATATACATTTGATTTATAATAATTATAGGCGTAACTATATAAGGTCAATTTAGTGACTAATCTATGTGTTCGTTTATTCTATATGTATTCAGGTGACCTGGTTGCCGTACGGGAGTCGACCGGGTATCATTATCCCGAGGACTTTATATACCAGCTTGCTTCAGTATCAGGATGTGACTGAATCATACATCCTAGATCGAGCCCTACGACAGCTCGTCTATGTGCAGGTCATCCCTTCTCCTATATTTGAGCCGCCTACGGCAGTACGACCCTGGTCATCGAAGCTGTACAAGGTCCAGTGGCCGGAGCGGTTTGCCTCGTCTCAGTGGACTGGCTTCCCAATGCATGGTATGCTTAATGTGGCCGGCTTAGACGATTCCTCAGAGGACCCTAGAGCATGTGAGGAGGAGTACCTCCCCTGGATTATTGCGCATTCGCATCCTCGTTTGCTGAGTCAGGGTGAGCCATCTGCTGCGGTGCCGGGTCGCTCCAGCAGTCAATATGTAAGTTGAAAAAAACTCCTATTTTGGATTAAGTAAATAAATCATTTCTTTGACTTATTATATTTCTTGTACTTATTATGTTTTGTTTCTTTCTTTGTAGTGGTTGACACGCGTAGTCCAACACTGGAGGGAGACGATTAGTGACCTTCAGTCTTACGATGAAGAGTTGGCGGCGCAGCATGAGAGCGCATTGGCGCAGATCATGGATGATTGGCATTTGGCCGATTGATTTGTTTTTTCATTTACTCTTACTTGTTTATGGATTTATATATGACATTATACTTGTTATCGGATTTTTATGTATTTGTATATTGGGGTATAGTTATTGTACATTTGTCGATGGATGCATTAGAGTTAAATCGAAGAAAAAAGCACCTCTGAAAGGAGGAACTTGGATTTGATCTGCTCTTATTGACGATTCGTTCATAGTATTGGAATAAACAGTTTTTTTTTTTGTGGCGGTGACAATAGATACTATTTCTGGGTTTAGATTTAGACCTATTTTAGATTTGTCTGAATCTAAACGGCCAGAAATAATACCTATTGTCACCGCCACGAAAACTACAACTTTTTATTCCAATACTATAGAATGAATCATTAATAAAGGGCAGATCAAAATCAATTTCCTCCTTTCTGAGGTATTTTTTTCTCGATTTAACTCTAATGCACTATTGATAAATGTACAATAATGTTACCCCATTTATTCGCGACATCCATAAATTGACAGTCATTTCTACAATAATGATGTTAGATTGATTTGTATTTACATACGATTTGTATTCTCTAATGTACAATATATGACATTTGAAATTACAACATGTAAATTTACATTTTATACAATTGGAGCATGTACAAGATGGCTTCATTAAATACTAACCCAATACATTTTTTTGAGTCTCCCAATCTTCTCTCCTAGCATTATACCTTTCATCTCAACCGCCAACAGAAGGATCATGGTATGTATGCCAATAAGTTAGTATAGGCGGTACAGGACAAGTAGGGTCTAAATCTAGACGAATGAAGTGCTTGTAATCTCTCCCTAAGTGGCAAATCCTGATCTCCCAAACAGGCCCTGTTGCAGTGGAGGGTGCACACAAAGGCAACAGAGTGGCACATGGAAATAAAGAGTTATGATCGCCGTAGGCAAAAAATAAAACAACCGCATTAAAAAAAGTTGCAATGGGCCACAAGTCATCCCAAACGGCCATCCAGTGGTTCTGTCCACAACGGCCGCCCTCCTACCGAATATGACTAAGTGCGTTGTCGATGCCATCACCGCCAACGTACATAGGCGCATATAGAGATCGATAGGTGTAAAGCTCGTTTGCAATTATCCGTCTTACCGAGAGCCATTCCTCCTGATTGTTGAAAAAGTAGGACGCAACAATCCGGAAGCCACAGTTGCCGTCGTTTGTCACATTGAGGTATCGTTGCACGTACGTGGCAATTATATGTGGGATCTTGGTATAAGACCAGAATTCACTTATGTTATCCCTCATTTAATCTATAACAAAAATTTATTTAGTTAGTTAAAGGTTTAGTAAAAAAAATATATAAAACGCATAAAATAGATAACAATAAGTGTATTCGTACCATTTCCTGAGGCATTGTGGACGGATGACGATGAGCTACGGCCACGACCAGTGGAGGTACTACGGCCGCTACTGGACCGACCACGGCCACGACCCCTCACTGTACTCCCACGAACTCGGATCACGTCTGGTCGATCTACTGCCCCTCGGTCGACCTCTAAATTTCGTGTTCACATCCGGTTCAAGGTAGTTAGCTTCATCCGGGTGAAGATGGTTGTGTAAGAGAAGAGATGTGTTGCGAACAACAGCAGGATCGCTTGCATAGACTTCATCAACAAGTGACTGAAAATACCGTGAATACTCCGGCATATCATCACCACCGACAAAGTCATCACCTCTGACAAAATCAGATTGCTCAACCCCATCACTGATAATAAGTGTTCTCCAAAACATGTTAACGCGATCGAGACTAATTGGGGTATGCGATACCATGGCAGCCTTCAGCTCACACGCGCAAGGAATGTCATGTGTTGTCCTCAACACACAAAAGCATCTCTCAGCCACTTCATTGGCTAATTCTCTCATCCTTTGCAGCTCAACGTCAAGCAATTTCAGACAATAGTGGGAAACTCGACAAGTCAAGTAGTTGAATGGAAAGGAGGAGTACAGTGCAGGTGCTTTAAATCTAGATTCTTCAAGTGTGCGCCTAATAATGAAACATAACATAGTTACAATAAAAATATCTAAATAAAATAGCAGCAATAACAAAAACTAAACTTTAAAGAAATGAACCTGATCTCAACAAGTTGACATTTTATTGTCGTGTGGACACGCAACCATATTGTATCGAGAGCACCAGTAGATGAGTGAAGCCATTGCTTTATCATAGAGTGTGCACGTTCCACTCTTCATGTAGTAATGTTCCCGAGATGTCGCAAATTGTTAGTCCACGCGTGCACGAACTTCTCCTTGGGCACTAACCAGGTTTGCTCAAGATAAGATACCACCTGCGGAAATAATAAATGAATACATTAATAATAATAATAACATTAATAATAAATACTACGACTAATAAATAATAACACCACCTGATGTCTGTTCCCCCACCGATCTTTCAAGGAGTTGACTTGTCTATAGTATTCCTCTTCTGTTCGGGCTTCCAAGATCTTTTTCCACCTTCCATTCTTGAATGAATCTGCGATGGCCTTGATTTTTCCACAAAGTTTGTAGACTCGATGTCCAACGTCCTTGTTGATGTGCCAGGTGCAGAGCAAGTGGGGAGTATGTGGAAATAACTCGACTATCGGTCTCATCAGCCCCAACTCCCGATCAGTGACAATAGCAGTCGGATGCACATCATCCCCAATCAACTGCCTCAACTTGGACAAAACCCAACGATAACTCCCCTCACTCTCAGTCTACATAATTGCATATGCAATCAAGAAGTTGTTGTTAGATGGAGTCATCCCGATCATTTCAAAAAAAAGGCATGTTGTACTGGTTTGTTTTGTACGTTAAATCCATGCCAATCAACCAAGGGAAGTTTCGGAATAAAGTCACTGATTCTGGATGTGCCATGAACATATGAGTCACCACTCTAGTCTCCGGGTCAGTATACGCATGGCATACATAGTTGTTTTCCCTGGCTTGATGAAAAAACTGAGTCAAAACATCTCTGCCCTTAGAGTCCTCCTTCCGCACAGCATGTCTATAGTTGTAGACTTGTTTTCTGATAACATTGTCCTCCGGATGTTGCTTCATAATAGCCACGTGAATAGCAGACGGCTTTGATAGTGTCATGTCCCGGACTATTTTCTTTGATGCGGCACTAAGTCCGCTGCTCTGTCGATGTCCCTCTGGGTAAACAGACAAACCATGGTTGTGCGTACCCTTTAGACCAGGATATGCTAGAATCCTCCAACGGCAAGACTGAGAAAACTCTTGGACTTTCACCCGGAAAGGGCATTTACATGCCTTAGTCTTTGTATTCCTTTGGATGGCGGCATCTAAATCTCTTACATTCCCCCGGTACCGTTCACCACGGAAACATCTCAGGATCTTCTTCCTACCGCCATCTTTGTGAGAAGAAATTACTAACTCGAAACCCCACAAAACTGCAATATCTTTTGCCCATTCAATTGCCTCATTATCAGTGGCAAATGTTTCCTCAGTCATGAATGCTACACTATAATCAACACCATCACCACCAAAATTTTCCAATTCAACCTGCAAAATTTAATTACCAATTTTTACAACAAAAAAAAATAATTTACTCAAAAAAAAAAATCTAATTGTTGGTGCCGCCCTAGGAGGGCGGCAAGCCATGGTTGTGCCGCCCAACTAGGGCGGCCTAGCCATGGCAATGCCGCCCTCGGTGGGCGACACAACCATGGCCATGTCGCTCTTCTAGGGTGGCACCAAAAATTTTTCTTAAAATTTTTTATTTTTCTTACCTCGTTCGATGGCGAATCCATTTTCGGAGTTCTCGGTTATTCCATGTTCTTGAAGATTTGAAATGTTCTTGAGCGTTCTTGAAGATTTGAAATGTTCTTGAGCGTTCTTGAAGATTGCAGAGGATTTGAAATTTTGAAAATAAAGCAAAGGGCAAAGCTGTTAAAAAGGGGGCGGTAACTAGAAAAAAAGGGGCAGTGTTTAGCAACTCCCCTCCAATTTTCTTGTTTCTTCACTCATTGTCTTTATCTCGGCTCATAATGGTCCTTACTAGTGAGGAGAATTTGGTTGGTGAGAGCATTGAAGAGAACTTATCTCTCGATTTGGATGTGTTAGAACTCTCTGCTGATGATGAAGTGAATTTAAAAGTCAAGAAACATTCTCTGGTTGGTAAGGCGGTTACTGAAAAGGTCATAAAGCTAGGACCTTTGCGAGCTATTCTAAACAAAGCATGGCCAGTCGACGGTGCTCTTGAAGTTCATGAGCTTGAGCGAAACACCTTCCTATTTGTGGTTTAGAACGACCAAGACAAGCGAAGGGTGGTTCAACAAGGCCCATGGACGGTAATGGACAGTCATCTTATCCTTAAAGAATGGCCGGTTGATGCAGTTCTCGAAGAAATAGACTTTTCCACCTCTGAGTTTTGGGTACAAGTTCATAAGATACCTCTGGCTTATCTTACTAAAGCTAATGCCGAAAAGATTACCTCTGTTTTTCAGGTCTAGTTGAATTAGATTTTGACCCAGATGAACCGATTAACTGGAACGGTTTCCTCCGAATGAAGGTGCTACTAGATGTTGATGATCCACTCAAAACAGGTTTCAATATTCAGAGGAAAGGCAAAGCTTCTACATGGGTCGACTTTCGCCACGAAAGGCTACCGGAGTTCTGTTATCATTGTGGTAGGATTGACCATGTTCAAAAAGATTGTGGTTTCGTTCATGATGGAAGGAAAAAAACCTCTCTATGGGTACTGGTTGCGTGCTCCGCCGCTTAAATCTATGTCTAGCTCCAAGAATGCCCCCTCGAAAAACCCTAGAAAGAGCAATGAAATTGCAAGGAAGACAAGAGATGCGCGTGACCATCACTTGGTATTGCAGGACGTGGAGGAACAAAAGCACCCACCTACTCCTGCTTCAGCATTTAATGATCAGCAACCCCAAGTTTCCTTTTCTGATCAAGTTAAAGAAAGGCTGCATAAGGAATTAATGATCCTTGGCCCCTCCGAAGAAACCTTAGACACACAGCCACCGATGAACGACGTGATTTTTTCAGAAGGGACTGACAACATGGGAGTGATGTTATGCTTGTTAAGGCAGGCTCGCTCGGCTACACAAGTGAGCCCAATGTGAACAAAATTAAATTGATAAATTTACTAGTATTATATCGAGAATAGGGTCTTTAAAAATAAAATTTCTTTTTGTGATTTGTTTCAATTTCTATTTTTTCTTTTTGAATGCAATGCTAAATATAAAATTAGTCATAATATTCTACTAAATTATCAAAATAACCTACATGCAAATATGAAAGCAAATAACATGAATTAAAGGATATAAGGCTAAAATTGGGTGTCTACACTTGGCCACGCAAGAAAATCTAGTTAGAAGACACCATGGCCATGAATCAAGCTGTGAAAGGTGTGGTGAGGGAGTTGAATCTATTGAACATATTATGTTCTTTTGTCCTTTTGCGCAGGCCGTGTGGAAAGCCTCCTCGTTCAGTTATGTACCGTGACAAGAAGGCTTTGTGAGTTTTTCTAACTGGTGGAAGGATATTGCCACTTCTTTTCCTGACTTGGGGTCCTTTAACTTCATGAGTTGGCTGGCGTATCTTTGTTGGAATATATGGAAAGCCGGGAATGCTTTTCTTTTTTACGGTTGTGGCAGTGACCCGATTCAGATGTGGAACCAAACTCTTAATGATCTTCTAGAGTTTGAGGAAGGGACAACTAATAAGAATTTAAATATTGTAAATCCTCCTATGGAGCAGGCCACTTGGCAACCACCACCCCATGAGGTGGTAAAACTTAATTGTGATGCATCTTTCTCTACGAGAGACAAGCATGCTGGAATTTCCGTTGTGTGCAGAAATTCTAATGGAGCTTTAATTGGTGGCGCTTCAGCACTTGTTAAGGCTATTACAGCGGATGTAGCAGAGGCGATGGCAGTCAGATTGGCTTGTAGTGTGGCTCTTAAAGAAGGGTGGGATAACATTACCATTGAATCTGATACCAAAGAGTTAGTTAAACGACTTCTTGCCTCTGATGGAAATTGTAGATGAGATTCATGGGCCATTGAGGATGATATCAGGAAAAGTCTTAGCCAACTTCCCACTTGGTCCATCTGTTTTGTTCCTAGAGTAGCCAACAAGGTGGCTGATTGGATTGCAAAACATGTAAAGAATAGATCATGTCCTCAAGATTGGATGTACTCACCCCCAATAGAGTTGGTGGGTCTTTTGAATTACTAGTCTTTACTTTCACGTGCATTGCACGTGACCCACCATGTTTAAATTAAAAGAAAATTAAAACAATAATTGCAATTAATTATGAGTAAAGTTGTGAAAACTTGATTCAAACTCGATAACCTGTCCAACCCAGGCGAACCCGATTGATCAGATTAAGTAAACGACCCGAACTCGTCCTATCCAAACCCGACAAATCTGTAACCTAAATGACCCGAGAAGTTAACCTGAATGACTCAAGAATATAATAAACTAAAATTATGTTTTATTCAATAAAATCCACATTATTATAATTTTAACCACACATGATCATTTATTCAATAAAATTTATATTATTATTATAATTTTACCTATTATGATTAAATTTGTTAAACTTCATTATATGAACAATAATTATATGAATAAATACTAAATCAGATATATGAATAATTTATGATAAATTTATAATTAGTTAGTTGTTTTTTTTACATAATGAATAAATAATAATAATTAATTAGTAATTTCTTGACAATTTTTTCTATTAGGTTTTACTACTGTACTAATAATCTCACCAATAAGGGTTGTAATTCTATTTTCATTTTTATTGATACTTATATTATTAATTAATTTATAATTTTAATTGATGTAACATAAATTTAGATATTATAAAACCAATATTTATTTCAATACATACCCCACTTCATAATTAATTATGTATTTAATGTTCAAAATTAACATATAAAGGGACATATATATCAACTCTTTAACCCCGTATATGCAGTTTGTTGAACTTCACTGGTAGTGAATTGTAAAATAAATCGAATAATAAAGATATTCCTAGACCAGAAAAACCCAAAACTTGAATGATCCAGAACCCGAGTGACCTGAGACCAAAACTTGAACCTGCCTGACCCTAAAACCAAATGACCTGAAGTCAGATCAGTCGAAATCCAAATCACCTGAAAAAAATTACTTAACTCATTTGACCTAGACACAGATGACCCGAAATTCGTCCAACCTGCCCAATTGACTCATCTAACTTTATATAAGTCAAAGGAAATAATTGCATGTTACTTTTCTTTTTATTTTTAAAAACTTTAAATTCTTGTTATACACCTTAATACATTAGACTACAAATACACACTCCAAAAATAGAAATAGGTCAATCATAATAATTAAATTTTAAATAAATTTTTAAACATAATTACCTAAACAGATATGAATAATTAATGATTTGACAACTTATTTTAACTTTTAAACTTGATAATAAACTTTTATTAGTTTACATTATAATTGAAATGGGTCCAGAACTACTTTCTCCAATATTTTAAAATTAAAATGGTAAAAGTAAAAAATTTTTTTATCAAATATTAAATTTAATTAAATAAAAATAAAGTTTTTAGTATAGTAACTGTAAATGTTTATTTCTAAAGAAACTGTAAAATTTAAATAATGTCATTTAAGAAATATATTTTAAAAATTCTAATATATCTAAGTTTTTTAATTAAATTAGTAAAATGGTAAAAATAAAATAGGTATAAAGATATTAGATTTTATACAATAGAAATAGAGTTTTTAGTTGAGTAAAATTATGAAAATATATTAAAAAATTCTAATATATAAGTTTTTTTAATTAAAATAGTAAAATGGTAAAAATAAAAAAGTTTTAAGGATATTAGATTTAATTAAATAAAAATAGAGTTTTTAGTTAAGTAAAACTATAAAAGTTTAAACAATGGCATTTAAGAAATATATTCGAAAAATAAGGATATAATAAGCGATTCAAAAGTTTTACAAGAGTATGTACTTTTTTTGCTACACATCTATAGAGGATGGGTGCCCTTTCGGGCAGAGTATGTGCTTTTTAATATAGTATAGATTAATCAATGAAATCTTTCTCTTTTGAGGAAAAAGAAAAAAAACTCAATAGGCTTGAATTTGAACAGAACTCAATTGGGCCGAATCATAATTAAAACCCAAATTGGTTAAAAAATGAACTAACCCTAATTGGACTTGTGCAATTGGGCTAAGAGATTTAAACCAATTCAAGCCCAATGTTTAGAGGGAATCCAAATTGAAATTCAACGAGAAACTGACTTTCGGCAGGAACAAAATCAGTCGAGAAGAATGAAAATCCGATCATGGAGCCAGTCCATGACCCCCATTATACAAGCGGTTTCCAACAGTTGCTAAGGAAGTAGAAACGTGAGGCATCCTAAGGCTATAAAAGGAGAAGGAATGAAGAAAAGGGACAACTCAAACACATCACAACACTACATAATTTATCTTCAACTTATGGTGAAGTGCATAGTCTCTATTCTAGAAGTAGGAGTAGCCTGGTTGTAACTTAACTTAGTTTCGTCCAATTAGTGTAGTTTTCTCATTCTAAATCTAGTCGGAGGAGGAACATCACAACCTGTAACAAACATGAGTAGTCAATAAGGACCTCGACCACATTTATTTAGCCCAGAAATCATGAACACCAACTTGTATAAAAAATATTTTTTGTCTATATTAAAAAATCTACTATAAAATACACCAACTTTGTGTATTTTATATATTGCAACAGAACTATACAAAGATACTGAGGAATCGAGAAAGCACAACTGCTGGATTTTCGCTTGAGGGTTTAGGCTAAATATCCCCTGCTCTTGTTGCTCCCTTTTCTCGAACAGGTATGTGAAATGAGAAAAAGGTTTTGGCCCCTTTTTCTGTAATTTGCTTAGAAAATCTAATTTGGGTTTTGCGGTTTTTGCAATCAGATTCTTGTGGTATATATGCTTTATTGAGTTCTTTGATGTTCTGCAATTAGGGGAAGAAATGGATGATAGTGTAGTAGAAACAAGTACTAATTGTAAAAGGCAGAGGGTTTGTGAGGAAGAAGAAGAGGACCGAATTAGTAGTTTGCCTGACTCTATTCTTATTCATATCCTTACATTTCTGCCTACAATAGATGCTGTAAGAACTGTTCTTGTTCCTAGATTTAGGCGCCTCTGGCACTTTCTTCCCACCCTCACATTTGATCACGATTGGTATGTTGACATTCTCAAGGATGAACCTCCAGTACAAGGTCCTTTTTATCATGAAAAATTCTTGGATTTTGTCCATATTGTATTGACTTTTCATCAGAATGCTACTCTAGACAATTTCGTTCTCGAGATGGATCTTAATTTTCAGTACACTAAGTATGTTGAAGCAGGCATTGGTAATGATGAGGATGCCGAATATGTCAAAAGAGAAAAGAGAATGGCAAGTGAAGTTGATAGTAGGGTTTATTTCGCAATGAGGAAAAATTTGAAAGTTCTACATCTTAATTTCAGGCAATGGGCTGATCCAGAGCCCTTTCCTAGTTACAGGTTGCCCTGTGTTGTTTTAACTTTAAGAGCTAAATACTTAGTAGAGCTGAAGTTGGCTGCTTGTGAGATCAAATCAAGTGGCCAGGTTCAGTTGAATTACCTGAAAAGGTTGTTTCTGAATGAAGTTGTTATGAACGATGAGATCATCGATCAAATCATATCTGCATGCCCTGTGCTTGAAGAATTACTTCTGTTTAGCTGTGATGGTCTACGCAGATTGGGTTTTACAAACCACAGTCTTAAGAGTTTGGAACTTTTTCATTCTTTTGATGAGAAGAGGCTAGAGCTCTCTTGTCCGTATATTGAATCATTAAAAGTAGCTGGGAGTATGGACTGGGTGTATTTAGTAGATGTATCTTCTATTGTTGTTTCATGCATCACCTTCTCTTATAACTTGGAATCCTTACTTGAGAGATATGAGACAGTGAAAGCATTTTTCCAGGAGCTTTGTCATAGCAAGATGTTCAAACCTTGCGAACAATGTATTCTGGTATGATTGTCATTTTGTGATGCCTCACTCTCCTTCATATGGTTCATATGGTTGTCAACTTGACATGATTATATTGCCTCAGAAATATTTTTGGACTTAGTAATTTTAAACGCCATGTTCTGCCTATATTTGAAATGTGAAATCTTGTTTTAGAAATTCAATATACTAACCCATGAGCCATGACTGCATGTACTGGTTTGTTACTTCTCCCTGAATTTTTTTTTATTTTTTTATTTTTTGCTTCTATGCCAATTTTCAATGATTTTAATAAATATTCACTCTTACTATAACTCCATCAGGACGCATATCTCTTAGGCCACTTTATTTTGACTAAACATCTTAACATCTTCATCAGGCTTTTGTCATATTTTCCCTTTTTTTGTCTAATTTTTTCTGCTTCTTTGCTCTTATTTAATTGCATTGACATACAAGGAAATATCCAAAGTAAATGCTTGGGGAAAATGGGGAAACATCCATGTGCAACTCTTCCCCTCTCTTTTCCATATTAAATATTATTGTATAATGCTGCAGCTCATTTACTGTTTGAAACTTATCTTTGTCACTATTATTAAATTTATTATTACTTATTAGAAGCATATAGACTTGGCAAGTTGACTTAAGAAGAAAGCAATTTAAGGCTTGTATATAGGACATGGGGAACTGTTTTCTTATATTTTATATGTCAATTTGATTTGATTATGTACCTATTTCTATGTACTTGATGCTTAATTTATTCATATTTGTGTTTTAGGTACATATTGGAGTGCTTCAAGGCAAAATGAGCTAAATTGGAGTTATTTGGAAAAAGCTGAAATTTTCCAATTTCAATCTGAAACGGGTTTCAGAGTCGAAAAAGGATTGGAAACAAGGTTATAAATTATATTCATTGGGCTTACAATTTCTAGTTGGACACTTGACATGTGGGCTTGGGAAAATAGTTCATGACCCATGTTATTTATTTTAATGGTCTTTAGGATTTATGGGCAAAATTGTAATTTACCTAAAACTAAAAATAGTATTAGGTATATATTTTAAAAGGGGAGCCGCATGCCTGGGGGAGACGAGATTCAATTTTGGAATTTGGTTTCTTTTGGCTTTGGGAAACGTAATCTCAAGGATGAAGATTTCTTCATCCTTGATTATTTTGTAAGCTTTCTTTTCTAGTTAATTCAATTTTGAGACTTTCAATCTCTTGGATATTTGATTTGTGAGGCTCTGCGCTTATTCATCTATCTTGTAAGTATTTCAATTTCCTCTAAATTATTTGAATGATTTCATGCTTGATTATGTAGAATGGCCATCTATTGTAATTGGGTATGATTTTTATTGTTAGATGAGATTCCTATATGCAATCGTAGGTAATCAAATCACAAGTAATAACTTAGAGTAGCCCTCTAAGAGAATCTTGAATATAGATTGAATGTTGCCTATATTAGTGAGCATTGTCTATTGTTGGCTAAGATCTTTCTAGTTTTTAAAGCAATAAATTACTTGAATCTAGTAGACGCTTGGAACTAGGTTAGTATATTTGTTAGGATTTAGTCTAGGACTTGCGTCATGACTAATGAAGACTAAGGAAAGATAGGGATTAATGGTCGATGACGTTAATCTACGCCATCTATTTATCAAGTTAGATATTAATTGATGCCAAGGATCAAATCCTTTTATCCCAAGAGTGCAATTGTCTTGAAATTGGAATATCTATTTAATTGTTTCTTTAATCTCACTAGTATTTTATTTTGTCATTTATTTAGTTTAGTTAATTTCTCCATAGAAACCCCCCATTTTATTTAATTCATAACTTTAGGAAAAGTAATTAAAACAATAGTTCTCTGTGGGATCGACTCGTACTTACCCTGTCTATAGGTTTTGTATGATTTTATTTTTGGTGGAATACGACTCCCATCAAATTTTGGCGCCGTTGCCGGGGAACTCATTTGTTTTGTTACTTTCCTTTAGTTTTGTTTTATTTTTCGTATTTTGTTTTTGCTTTTGTGTTTTTGTGTTTTTGTTAATTTTGCAGGTTTACGCATTAGGCGCTGCTTTACAAGTCACCCCTCCATTTAAGTGTTGAAGAATTATTGGCTAAATTTGGTTTCCTCGTTCCTTGAACTTAATTTATATTTTCATTATTATGGAACAATTTAGCGGTTATGATGGATTTTCTTACTATGACCCTTATTACAACCATTGTTCTTACAATTCAGGTTATGAAGATTATCCACCATATGAGCAGCATGGAGGTCAACATTTTCTTAGTTCGTGTTATGAGCCATATGCAAGTTATAACCAATTTGAGGACCAACAAATTCAATTCTCACAACAAGTTCAAGCTCCAAACTCAACTTTAGTGGCTTTAATGGAAAAGCTTGTTGATGGACAGTTGTTACTTGCTAAAGGACAATCTATAATTAAACAAAAATTATCGATACATGAACAAGAAATAGAAGATCTGGGAAATCAAGTGGGACAACTTGTTGATTCCTTAGGAAGGGTTGAAGCTTACCTCAACACCCTTGAGGAAGAAGAAAATGAAGCATGGGAAGTGAACCAAGGTGAGCAAGAAGCTGAAAAAGAAGAGAAAACGAACTCTGTTTCAACCTTCGTAGAGGTCGAAACAACAACTTTTCCAGATGAACTTGATGAGATAACTTCTTCACTTAATCAACCTCAACTCCTTCCCAAGCCAAATTTAAATGGAAATTCCGCATCCGAAGTCAATATGGTTGATAACTCTTCTCCAATTGAGATTTTGAGATGTGAGAATCAAGATTTCCTAGGGATTGAGAAGTTTTTGAGGATTGGATGCTTCAATGGTGATGATTCATGTGATGAATGGGTGACAATGGAGCCATTTTTTAAGAATGATGATGCCTGCAATTTTAATAATGTTGCTGAGATGCTGAGAATGCAAGAGGAGTCTAAAGCAAATTTCTTTTATTAGAAGAGGCTCTTGCACAAACCCACCACGGCAACAACAAGGGCATTGGCTTTATTAGCCATTCATGGAGTTCCTTTATGCAAAATAGGTGACTTCCTTCCATATCTCCTTACTTTTCTTTTATTCTTATATGTTCATATCTTTCGATTTTGTTCATATTTGATTTTTGCATTGAGGTGGAAAGATCCTCCTTGACAAATAGAGAATGGAAAGGTCTAGCCAAAGACATTAAAGAAAGGCGCTTGTTGGGAGGCAACCCAATGATTTATTTTTGTTTTTGTTTTGAACTTTATGTTAATTAGCTTTTTAATTAATTTTTGCATATTTCATGTTTAAGACTTTATATAAGACATGCTATGATTATCTATGCTTATTGCTATGTTTGCTTGATTTATTGGAATGGGTGCACACTTTCTTGATAGATTAAGTATTGCATATATCATGTTATTGATAATTTTCCCCCACCTTTGTGCTTCATGTGTTGCTATTGATCTAACCAAAAGGATTTTTAAAACAATTCATTGATTTTTGAAAATGTTCTCAAAAATTCTAAAATTGTTTTGAGTACACATTGTCTTATCTCTTTGATTTATCTATGAAAGCTAGTTTGAATGATTTAGTTTAGTATTAAGGCATTTGTAATATATTTCAAATTTTCATATGCAAGATTATTCTTTGATTGAAATTTATATGGGAGTTTTTCATAAAGTATTACTTCTAGAGCTTGCTTGACTATCCTTTCGAGGCGATTTATATATTTAGCTCATTATCTTTTATAGTATACACTTTTATGGAACTAGAACATATGCATTTTAGGATTGAGCTTGTGCCTAATTTTTGCCAACCCTTTTGAAAGACCATAGTAGTGAACCCCATTGTGCCTCTTTCTTGGTTATAGCCGATATTTAATATATTTCTTTGTTGTTAGCCACATTATCCCAAAGAACCCTAACCCTTTAAAGAAAGACAAGTTTTCTCTTACCCATATTATCTCTTGATTGGTGAAGTTTAACTTGTTTCATTGTTGGTTCTTGGCTAAAGCATGGAAATAAGTTATTTGTGAAAGATTCCTAGTATTCCCTAGTTGGAGATCAAATTATTTGAAGGGTTGAATTGATGTCTAAGTTATTCAATTGGTTGATTTTGAGAAGTGTAAAAAAAAAAAAGGATTAAAAAAAATTCAAAAAAATTCAAAAAAAAATTTTGTTGAGAAAATTCCTGTTTGGACCCGTGGAAGGTCGAACTCGACCTGTCACTGGTCGAGCTGAAAAAAAAACAAAGAAGAGAAAATCCTGTTTGGACCTGTAAAGGGTCCAAACTCAACCCTTTTTGGGTTGAGTCAAGATTTTTCAAAAAAAAAAAAACTTGTGCTTATAGTTATGGACATCCATTTGTGCGTTCATTGTTTAAAGTTAAGAAGGAAGAAGAAAATTGAAGTTTTTGGAGCCAAGTTTTGGGCTACTCATTAATATATTTGCCCATGATTATTTTCACTTCACCTTCCTTGAGACATTTTTGATATAACCTTTACCCTTTCTTTGATAGTCCACTTTACCCATTAGCCCCATTACAACCCTTATTATTAATGCATTCTAGTTCTTGTGTATACTATGCTTTATTTCATTTTGAGCTAATTTTTAGTGGAGATTGGATAGTTTTGCAAGCCTATGGTAAGTATACTATTATGAGTGGATTATACATACCTATTAAGGTATGATGAACCCTATAATATTTTGATTGGATTTTTGAGCTTATTTTTATTTGATTTATATTACATTTGAATATTTACTAACCTTTACTATACCTTTCTAGAATTAGTGGATGAATTTTTGAGATGACCTTTTGTGTACTCCATTTTCAAAATTCTTTTGGATCAAAACAAATTTTTGGTTGATTATTTTAGCAACTACTTTCACATTGAGGACAATGTGTTATTCAAGTGTGGGGGAGGGAAATGTCTATTACAAAGGTCCATTCTTTGCATTTTTACTAGAGAAGGCTTTTTCAAAACGATTTTTAAAATTTGACAAAATTTTTTGATTTTTCAAAAACAATTTTGCTTCTCTAGTGAAATTCTTCTACATAATGTTTGTGGGTGTCGTTCTAGTTAAGTAAACTCTCAGGAGACTATACTCCTCCTCTAGGGACCCTTAGGGGTTTAAAGGCTTGTGGTTTACGTTAAAAACCATCGTGTGCCTACGAAAGTGGAACTAAGTCATTTGTTGCATGTGATTTTCTTTTTTATTTTAGAGTGTTTGTTTGCATATGCATTTGTATGATTGTCTTTAGTTTTCTTTAAGTTTTTAGTCTTTGTTTTGTTTTCTAGCTTGCTAGGGACTAGCAAGATCTAAGTGTGGGGGAATTTGTTAGGCACATATTTTCTTATATTTTATATGTCAATTTGATTTGATTATGTACCTATTTCTATGTACTTGATGCTTAATTTATTCATATTTGTGTTTTAGGTACATATTGGAGTGCTTCAAGGCAAAAGGAGCTAAATTGGAGTTATTTAGAAAAAGCTGAAATTTTCCTGTTTCAACCTGGAGCGGGTCGAACTCGACCCTTTCAGGGTCGAAACAGGATTGGAAACAAGGTTGCAAATTATATTCATTGGGCTTACAATTTCTAGTTGGACACTTGACATGTGGGCTTGGGAAAATAGTTCATGACCCATGTTATTTATTTTAATGGTCTTTAGGATTTATGGGCAAAATTGTAATTTACCTAAAACTAAAAATAGTATTAGGTATATATTTTAAAAGGGGAGCCGCATGCCTGGGGGAGACGAGATTCAATTTTGGAATTTGGTTTCTTTTGGCTTTGGTAAACGTAATTTCAAGGATGAAGATTTCTTCATCCTTGATTATTTTGTAAGCTTTCTTTTCTAGTTAATTCAATTTTGAGACTTTCAATCTCTTGGGTATTTGATTTGTGAGGCTCTGCGCTTATTCATCTATCTTGTAAGTATTTCAATTTTCTCTAAATTATTTGAATGATTTCATGCTTGATTATGTAGAATGGCCATCTATTGTAATTGGGTATGATTTTTATGTTAGATGAGATTCCTATATGCAATCGTAGGTAATCAAATCACAAGTAATAACTTAGAGTAGCCCTCTAAGAGAATCTTGAATATAGATTGAATGTTGCCTATATTAGTGAGCATTGTCTATTGTTGGCTAAGATCTTTCTAGTTTTTAAAGCAATAAATTACTTGAATCTAGTAGACGCTTGGAACTAGGTTAGTATATTTGTTAGGATTTAGTCTAGGACTTGCGTCATGACTAATGAAGACTAAGGAAAGATAGGGATTAATGGTCGATGACGTTAATCTACGCCATCTATTTATCAAGTTAGATATTAATTGATGCCAAGGATAAAATCTTTTTATCCCAAGAGTGCGATTGTCTTGAAATTGGAATATCTATTTAATTGTTTCTTTAATCTCACTAGTATTTTATTTTGTCATTTATTTAGTTTAGTTAATTTCTCCATAGAAACCCCCCATTTTATTTAATTCATAATTTTAGGAAAAGTAATTAAAACAATAGTTCTCTGTGGGATCGACTTGTACTTACCCTGTCTATAGGTTTTGTATGTGAATTGTATGGTTTTGTCGTATTTTCCCTTTTTTGTCTAATTTTTTCTGCTTCTTTGCTCTTATTTAATTGCATTGACATACAAGGAAATATCCAAAGTAAATGCTTGGGGAAAATGGGGAAACATCCATGTGCAACTCTTCCCCTCTCTTTTCCATATTAAATATTATTGTATAATGCTGCAGCTCATTTACTGTTTGAAACTTATCTTTGTCACTATTTATTAAATTTATTATTACTTATTAGAAGCATATAGACTTGGCAAGTTGACTTAAGAAGAAAGCAATTTAAGGCTTGTATATAGGACATGGGGAACTATAATCTATAAATTATTAACAACGAAGACAGTAAGGTGCAGTTGCATGCTTGGCGTATGCATTGGATTGATTTTGTTATAACTGCAACAATTCACATTGATCACACTGTTAATTAATATATTTGTTCCCTGCTTTTGGCTGCCTATGAAGTATTTGCATGTGTTATTATAGAGGGTAATCCTTCGTAAAGCATTCAGGACATTAGTATTTTTCATAGTGAAATCAGTCTGTATTTTGGCAATTATATCTGATTTCCTGGAAACCGGCAATTCGTTTCTAGCTCAAGTGATGGTTGAACTGTGAATTCAGGTGTTCAGTACATGGCAGCTAATGAATCAGCCAGGTCTACTCTTCAGATGGAAGCATGTTGAATTTCAGCTTTGTCCAACAAAATGGCACCAACCCGGAATTTCTTGCTTGTTGAGAACTTCTCCATATTTGGAGACACTTGCTATGTATATATCTGATAGTTTTACAATCAAAGATACACATACGGTACGTAAAAGTTTGATTTAACTATGTTTTGCACATTTTCTAAGATTAACTTGCTCTTTCTTTTTGTAGCCTGTGTTATGCCCCTGGATGGAATCATACAATCTTGACGGGAAAGCTTTTGGAGTTCTCAAGAGGGTGCTTTTCATTGTCTAGAAAACCACCTCAATACTATTAAGATATATGGTGACATCACAAAGCCTTATTTGATTGATATGATTGAATTTTTGCTTAACAATGCAATGGTCTTGGAGAGATTGGAGATTTATACGCAGAAGAGTGTTAGGTATTCTTACCGAGGGAATTATATTGATACAAAAGTTGAACTTACTCTGGAGCAAAGGCTTGAGTTATGCCAAAAGTTATTGAGCTTACCAAGGCCTTCTAAGCATGCAGTGATCCTTTTAGCTTGATAATCACTGCTCATGAGTTGTCACTAGACTTAATATAGACTTATTTTAATCTGCACCATTTTTGCCTTGGCCGATTAGATCGTGTATTCCTGCCTGAACATTGGCATTGCTTTGTATATGCCTGGAACATTGACAGCCCTCATATTTGAAAACTGATTGAACCAAATTTGAATAAAGGAAGCTAATATCCGACCATTGATGCCAATCTTCCACCAACAACTTTATCACTCGTAATCTTGGTGGTGGTGCATATATAAAAAACTAAAATAATCACCCACATAATCCAATTGAGTATGGTCTTCAAATGATCATTGGCTGAACCTTGTTGGGATTATTGAGACGGATGATGGCTTTGATCAGGAGAACTACACTGGAGCCGCTCTCTACCAAGATGGTAATTACTGCCATGGAAGCCCACCAATGATATTTTTTTTGCTCTTCCTCAGTTAATTCTTCGGTCTTTCCTCAACCACTAGAAACCAAATTGAGCACATAATATATACTCAATATGATTATAGCAATTATACTACAGCAAATGATAGTACGTACATATTAACAAATAAAAAATCATTGACTAATTTCAAACCACAATTATAGTAGCATATGAGAATAAGGATTTTGCGTGGCATGTGTAAGATTGGAGACGGAGTGTTGATTGGAGTTGGTGCAACCATATAATTAGGAAATGTGAAGATTGGGGCGAGAGCAAAGATCTGCATGTGTAGGTTAGGTGGTGCTGATTGATGTACCTCCACAAAGTACCAATGGTTAAACTAAAACTAGGAATACAATATGGACAAATAAAATGAACATGATATGAATTGATAAACTAAAAATTAACTATCATATGATTTCAAATGGTGCATGAATCAAACGGTGCAGGATTGATTGGATAATTTTGTCATGTTGTGGTACTCTTTGCCATTGTCTATGTATCTGTTGCGCCAAAAATCTCTTGTTAGAGTTTTTGTGGAGAATTCTTTATGACAGCGTAAGGGCGTGCCAGTCAATTTGCTGAAATTGACAAAGAGGTTGTAAAAACAAGATCTGGTGCGCGGAGCAGCAGATTAAAAGATCAGAACGATTGTGGGGACTGGATCAAAGTCACACCGAAGCATCTAAATCATTGGATCCACACGAACTGCTTCTCAAAACTGGGCCTTCCTCTCTTTGGATCAGATCTGAGAGATCCGCTTTGATTGTGATTGAAATTGAAAAGAAAATAACAAACTGATCTGTTATTTCTGAATGAAGAACACGTGTACAGTGTTTGTATGTCCGGAGACAAGATTGAAATAAGAGAAAAACACTAAAAGAGTGTTTGTTTGTCCGGAGACAAGATCTAAACAAGGAAAATATGAAGAACGAGTGAAGAACTCGTGATGAACAAGGTGAAAATGGTGCAGAGCCAGAGAGAAAATAAGCACGGAGCTTGGTTTTTTGCGCGGAGCAAGTTTGTAGCTGCAGGAGCTGGTTTTTGATTTCTCGGAAGAAATGTTTGAGATGCGGAATCTGCTGAAACCTGAGAATGGCCTCCCTTTATATAGGGGACGGTTTGGGCTTGAGCATTTAATGTAATTGCCTTGCTGAGAAAGGCAAAATCCTCCTCCTATGCAGATGACAGCTTTCAGGAAAGTGCAGTGAAGCTTCCTTCTTCTTCATGATTGCATCCAACTGCTTGGGAGAGGATTGGACATGCATAAGGGCGCCACTTTGCTAGGATAGGAGCCAAAAATCTACCTCCTGGGTAGTTGATGACAATTCTTCCTTCTGCCTATCACATTGCAGCAGGCTTTTGTTGCTTCCTTGTGCTGATTTAGCTATTGATCAGTAGTAGCCAATTGACATCATGAATTGAATTCTGATCATCAAAGCCACGAAATTACTCATACTTGGTCATATTTAGCTCTTCAAATCATGAAAATAATAATTAATTAAGAAAATGGCTTAAACCGGGGTGAGAAAGCCATATGTCCTTAATTGAAAAGAATGCAAAAATTGCAAACGATCTCGGATTTAACCAAAATTTCACCAGTAGGCTTAGAATATCTCCATAAGATCATGGAAGAAATCCCAAGTCAATTCGAGCCCTCTATCATGGTGAATTTGGTTTCACTCTCGAAAATGTCCTCAATTGAAAACCGGGCATAAGTTTTTTACTCCGATGTCAGAATGAGGTGAAATTTTACCAAGATGATCTACATAGCTCACGGATCATCATGGTGTGCTCCTTAGAAAAAACCCGCAGCCTCTAGCCTCATTCAATTGGTCAATTTCACTATTTGTCCTTAATTGAACAAA
>AWUE01023302.1:0-23682 GCA_001974825.2 Corchorus olitorius
GACAAAGAGGTTGTAAAAACAAGATCTGGTGCGCGGAGCAGCAGATTAAAAGATCAGAACGATTGTGGGGACTTGATCAAAGTCACACCGGAGCATCTAAATCATTGGATCCACACGAACTGCTTCTCAAAACTGGGCCTTCCTCTCTTTGGATCAGATCTGAGAGATCTGCTTTGATTGTGATTGAAATTGAAAAGAAAATAACAAACTGATCTGTTATTTCTGAATGAAGAACACGTGTACAGTGTTTGTTATGTCCGGGAGACAAGATTGAAACAAGAGAAAAACACTAAAAGAGTGTTTGTTTGTCCGGAGACAAGATCTAAACAAGGAAAATATGAAGAACGAGTGAAGAACTCGTGATGAACAAGGTGAAAATGGCGCAGAGCCAGAGAGAAAATAAGCACGGAGCTTGGTTTTTTGCGCGGAGCAAGTTTGTAGCTACATGAGCTGGTTTTTGATTTCTCGGAAGAAATGTTTTAGCTGCGGAATCTGTCGAAACCTGAGAATGGCCTCTCTTTATATAGGGGACGGTTTGGGCTTGAGCATTTAATGTGATTGCCTTGCTGAGAAAGGCAAAATCCTCCTCCTATGCAGATGACAGCTTTCAGGAAAGTGCAGTAAAGCTTCCTTCTTCTTCTGATTGCATCCAACTGCTTGGGAGAGGATTGGACATGCATAAGGGCGCCACTTTGCTAGGATAGGAGCCGAAAATCTACCTCCTGGGTAGTTGATGACAATTCTTCCTTTTGCCTATCACATTGCAGCAGGCTTTTGTTGCTTCCTTTGTGCTGAATTTAGCTACTTTGATCAAGTAGTAGCCAATTGACATCATGAATTGAACTCTGATCATCAAAGCCACGAAATTACTCATACTTGGTCATATTTAGCTCTTCAAATCATGAAAATAATAATTAATTAAGAAAATGGCTTAAACCAGGGTGGGAAAGCCATATGTCCTTAATTGAAAAGAATGCAAAAATTGCAAACGATCTCGGATTTAACCAAAATTTCACCAGTAGGCTTAGAATATCTCCATAAGATCATGGAAAAAATCCCAAGTCAATTCGAGCCCTCTATCATGGTGAATTTGGTTTCACTCCCGAAAATGTCCTTAATTGAAAACTGGGCATAAGTTTTTACTCCGATGTCAGAATGAGGTGAAATTTTACCAAGATAATCTACATAGCTCACGGATCATCATGGTGTGCTCTTTACAAAAAATCGCAGCCTCTAGCCTCTTCAATTGGTCAATTTCACTATTTTGTCCTTAATTGAACAAAACACAAGTTGCAATTTCGCCTCCCGGGGAGGGGAGAAGGCTAGGCGATTATTCTACTATGGTTGATCGATTATATGGAGGAGGTGTGAGGTTGAAAATCTCATGCCTCTCTCACGTGCACAGATATTTCTCTTGCTGACAAACTTTAGCTCTCTGCCTCCTTCCTGCAAGAAGAGAAAAATGTCTCTCTGCAGGGTAGAGGGCGGCCTCTCCTCTGACTGGGAGACGACTTGGGTCTTGCTATGTATGTCCATGAGGTATTTTTCATCTCATGATCAGATGGCAAGCAATTTTCCTTTTTTACTTATTTGCCTCCCTAGCAGGCAGCAATATCAAAGGAAACTGCTTCTGATTTGATTCTCTGTGCCACTCACCTGGGTAGCAGCGGCATACACAAGAAATTTAATAATAATTATTCAAAAAATAATTATTATTTAATTAGTAATTAATTAATTTCAGCCCTTGCAATTAATTTACAAGACTTTCCTAATTCAATTTGAACTACGGTAGTGCAGAAATCTAGTTTCTTTAGGAATTTTGATTAAATCCTAACCACACATCTCGATTATAATTATGATAAGACCAATTTACCCTCAATTGTAAATTGAGGTATAAACAATATCATTATTATGCGCAGGCCAAATATCATGGTAGAGTTCTTTAATTGACTAAAAAATTGAAGAGGACTACCCGAAATTTATTCTGTAAACGTAAATACGAAATGGCGCCTAGGCTAAGGAGTGGTGGCTGATAGAGGACTTAAACAAGAATAACTAGGGGGAACTAGGCATAATTAGTATATCTTGATGGATATTTATACGCAAATTAAATATGTTTATTTATAACATGTCATACGAGTGGTTAAACTAAAGTTAGAATACAATATGCATGATAAACTAATGTGCTTAAACTAAACTTAGAATACAATATATGTATGATAAACTAATACGATATATGCATTATAAAGTAACACATAATTTGGCTGATTAGAATTCGGTACATTCAAATCAGGCGATCCCATAAAATCGTAATTGGTTGCTGTTTATACCTCAATTTACAATTGAAGGTAAATTGGTCTTATCATAATTATAATCAAGATGTGTGGTTAGGATTTAGTCAAAAATCCTAAAGAAACTAGGTTTCCACACCACCCTGATTCAAACTGAATTAGGAAAGTCTTGAAAATTAATTGCAATCGTTAAAAATCCTTGAAAATTGCAATCGTTGAAAATTATTAATTGAATAATAATTATTTTTTGAATAATTATTATTAAAAATCCTACATGTGCCGCCCCTACCTGGGTGAGTGGCAGAGAAAATCAATCGGAAGCAGTTTCCTTTGATATTGCTGCCTGTTAGGGAGGCAAACAAGTAAAAAAGGAAAATTACTTGTCATCTGCCAATGAGATGAAAAATACCTCATGGACATACATAGCAAGGCCCAAGTCGTCTCCCATACAGAGGAGAGGCCGCCCTCTGCCCTGCAGAGAGATATTTTTCTTCCTGCAGGAAGGAGGCAGAGAGCTAAAGTTTGTCAGCAAGAGAAACATCTGTGCACGTGAGAGAGGCATGAGATTTTCAACCTCACACCTCCTCCATATTGTCGACCAACCATAGTGGAGAAATCGGCTAGCCTTGTTCCCCTCTCCGGGAAGCGAAATTGCAACTTGTATTTTGTTCAATTAAGGATAAAATAGTAAAATTGATCAATTGAAAAGGCTAGAGGCTGTGATTTCTAACAAGGAGCATACCATGATGATCCTTGAGCTATGTAGATCATCTTGGTAAAATTTCACTTCATTCTGACATCGGAGTAAAAACTTATGTCTGGTTTTCAGTTAAGGACATTCTGGGGAGTGAAACTAAATTCACCATGATAGAGAGCTCGAATTCACTTGAGATTTTTTCCATAATCTTATGGAGATATTTTAAGCCTACTGGTGAAATTTTGGTTAATTCCGAGATCGTTTGCAACTTTTGCATTCTTTTCAATTAAGGACATATGTCTTTCGCACCCCGGTTTAAGCCATTTTCTTAATTAATTATTATTTTCATGATTTGAAGAGCTAAATATGGTTAAGTATGAGTAATTTTGTGGCCTTGGTGTTCAAAATCCAAATTATAATATCAATTGGCCACTACTTAGTTAAATTAGCTAAATTCAGCACAAAAGAAACAACGGAGGCTTGCTGCAATGTGATAGGAAGAAGGAAGAATTGTCATCAACCACCCAAGAGGTAGATTTTCATCTCCCATCCAAGCAGAGTGGTGCCCTAGTATATATTTTGTCCTCTCCCCAATAGTTGGAAGCAATCAGAAGGAGGAAGCTTCACTGCACCTTCCTGGAAGTTGTCATCTGCATAGGAGGAGGATTTTGCCTTTCTCAGCAAGGCAAGCCCATTAAATGCTTAAGCCCATGCCGCCCCCTATATAAAGGGAGGCCATTCTCATGTTTCAGGCAGATTCCGCATCTCAAACATTTCTCCCGAGAAATTACAAATCAGCTCCTGCAGCTACAAACTTGCTCCGCGCAAAAAACCAAGCTCCGTGCTTATTTTCTCTTTGTCTCTACGCCATTTTCACATTGTTCATCACGAGTTCTTCACTCGTTCTTCATATTTTCCTTGTTTAGATCTTGTCTCAGGACAATCAAACACTCTTTTAGTGTTTTTCTCTTGTTTCAATCTTGTCTCCGGACATACAAACACTATACACGTGTTCTTCATTCAGAAATAACATATCAGTTTGTTATTTTCTTTTCAATTTCAATTGCAATCAAAGCAGATCTCCTAGATCTGATCCAAATAGAGAGAGGCGCATAGATGAGAAGCAGTTCGCTTGCGGATCCAATGATTTAAATGCTCCAGTGTGACTTTGATCCAGTCCCCACAAATCGCTCTGATCTTTTAATCTGCTGCTCCGCGCACCAGATCCAGTTTTTACAACCTCTTTGTCAATTTCAGCAAATTGACTGGCACGCCCTTACGCTGTCATAAAAAATTCTCCGCGAAAACTCTAGCAAGAGATTTTTAGCGCAACAGTTGCCTCATCAAATTGATATTTTATGTTTCTTGACATTATACCCTTCTCAAATCTGTTTGTCACCTTTGGATTGAAATCTCAGTTCCGGACTCTTAGAGTGTGTTTGGATGAGGAATTCTTAAAATTTCAAGGATTTTTAAAAAGAAAGAATTTTGAAATGCATCATTTTGAATGCTAATTCTTAAAAATCTTAGTTTGGATGAATATTTTTAGGAGGAGATTGTGAGGTATTCATTTTTTATTAAAACAATAATATATTTAATTATAAAAATAATATTAGAAGAATAAAAATATGCAATATGGATATCATTGGATTTGTAATAATGCATATATATTTTTAATAAAATTTAGAAGTGAAAACACATCTTTTAAAAATACATTTTTATCATTTAAGTTAAAAAATATAAAAATTTTATAAAAAAAAAAGAAAGTTAGTTAATATGGTGGTTAAGGTGAAAAGAAGGGGATTTTAAAAAAGACACCATCTTACATAAATTTTGAAGTGAGGTTTTGGGCCCTTTAAAAATCCCTCTCCAATGTCCCAAGATTTTTAAAAACTCAATTATAATGTTGGCAAACCAAGTTTTTTAAATTTAGATTTTAAAAAATCCTTATAAAAAATAAAATCCCTCTTAAATATCCTCATCCAAATACACTCTTAATCTTTGGAAGATTCTCAATTATATTTCTTTCTTTAGGAAGATTCTCAAATAAATTTCTGGCCTTTTATTACAAAAAAGTCATTTAAGTATCACAAGACAGAAATACATTTGACTAAATATAATCCCGCGCGATGCACAGGTCATGTGGGTAGTTAACTTATAGATTCAATTGCAATATTGTAGCAATTTGAAATAGTCGTCCGCCTAACAGAAAAGTTTCCAAACCAGTTTCTTGTTGGAGTAAGTGTACATTATATTCTTTTTGAGTCATGAATTGTCGTGTTGTCTTTCTCTTGCCCTCATTCTTAACATATGGTAGAGTCATGGTATCCATCATCTCCATATATGGGAATAATATAGGGTACTGCATTGACATGTACAAATGTTGTAGCTCTGATATTCTTTGAAGTCTAATGCTTTTGTTGTTAACAATGATATCTTACCCAAAATCTCCCACAATCAGTACAACAATTTCACGATTACATAGTCATTCATATTCCTTCAAGTTAATTGATCTATCTCCAATAAATTGGATACATACCTGAATGGGTTTTTCTTCTTGAAATCGATGTCTTGCCCTTCTAAAAGCTTTTGCAATTGGATTGCAGTCATTAAACATCTTCATCAAATCATTCACAACTTGTTATTTGGGACCTTCAGAAGTAGATACACCTCCAAGCATCTTAGCCTATTCTTCACTTTATTTTCAGTGTCGAAAAAATAGCGTTGTGCAAATTTCGCTTTTCCATCAGCTCCAGACAATAGTGAACCTATTTTGTGGTAGTTGGTGCCACTTATCTTGTAGATAAAAGGTTTGCCTCTTTTACTAACACTGGTGTCTACCATAAGTAACTCTCATTGATGTGAATGAGAAGTTACTATTGTAAAGCAAATAGGATGATAGGAGTGAAAAAACTGAGAGTGAAGAAATTGAATAACAACAAAAAAATTGATTCCTTCCAATGGGGTCAGTTGAGGAGGGTGGAAGGTGGACTTATATATATATATATATAACAATTGCACAATGAATCAACTTTATTGTGTATTTATGGTTAAAATGTTGTAAGCATTTAAATCTTGTTTGGAATCAACGGTGGGTTTCAACTTTATTATGGACAATAACTCATTTACAAAGGCATTGCACAATGGGCCATTAACTCATTTTTTATACACATTTCAACGGATATCAACAATTAATTTTGTTAAAGGCACAATTGATAGTCATCCTAAATATGATTTAATGCACAAACAAAAAATTAACTCACTTGTGCCAAGTTTCCAACAATACAACGAATTAAATATATTATATAAAAACATTAACACGGTCCGTGCTTCGCTGGGGTTTTCATACAGGTGTAATTACATTTAAAAAGTAAGTATTATTTTGGATATAAAGTGTTTGGACACAAGAGATTACTTTAAGTGACATAGAAATGTATTGAACTATAAAAGGGGATCTTGAAATAATTTGTGAGGACAAAAAAATAGATCGGATGGGAACTTCTAACTTGTAACTTGTCAGGTTGCCTTGTCATACATAATTTGGTGAGTCAGATTTGTGGTACTTGGAGCATTAGTTCAATAAGATTGATATTGTATCTTTCAAGTAAGATTGACTATAAGCATGCTTAATTAAGTGTTGTCTAGGCCTTTTTTACCATCGACATTTGATTCAATTTAGAGTTAAAGAAGGAAGTAATGTAATTCATTCAAAATGTAATGGTATACTCCATTAATTTTGTTTTGCAATCTTGTCGAATTCTCCAACCTTGATTATCAATTAATCAACAAATTCCACAAATCAGAACTCTTTAGACCTTGCAACGTCAAAAGAGAGAAACAAACGTAGGGAAAGACATAGGAAAGTAAAGGACAACTTACACTTTTCACTGTAGGGATTTTTTTTTTAAAAAAAAAAAACTAATATAATGCAAAAAATTTGTTTATAAAAAATTGTTAGAGTCACAGTTATGTCTTTATGTCTTGATGTGTATCCTTCTTTTTCATGACAATGCAATTTTAGTTCCAAAAAGTTCCCTTGGGTTTCTTTGTGTTGAAACCCGCCATGGATACACGTACAAACTTAAGATATATATTATTCAAAAATACAAAATTATAATAGAAAAAAAAAAGGTATTTACCAAGTATGTAGTTCTTTAGGGCATGCTCTATATAACAGGTTAAATATTCAATAAGAAGAATTCCTTTTTTGTGTGCACCATATGTCTGAAAGCCATCAATTAAAAAAGTTAGATATATAGCAATTTGAAGAGTGATTCAACATCATGTACCAAAAACAAAAAGAAGAGTGATTCAACAATTCTAGAAAATAGGAAATCAAGGCATGGCATAAACATATTTAATACTATTTCCAAAAAAGAGGAAAGCCACATATCTATACTACAAATTTGGGAGCAACAAACAAATGAGAAGTAAGCAAAGAAATTAAACTTGAAGAGAGCAAAAGAAGAGGAAGGAGTTTCCAAATAGATTCAAGCCCTTTTTATAGAGGAAATTAGCATATAACTGATAATAATTTATTTAATTTAAAAATACGGTTACAACTTTCGCTAAGATTAAGGTGGAAGAAATGATAGTATTAGGCAGTTAAAAAAACGTTTAGAGGGAATTTCAATAAAATTAACACTACTAAACATCAAATATTCTAAAACAATAATAGTTACCTTGAATTAATTCCATTTAATGAAAAACATATGTATTCTATAACGTTATAATGATTTAAATAGAATTTATAGAACTAAATTAATTCCATTTAATGAAAACATATAATATTCTATAACGTTACAAAACCAAACATAATGATTGAAATATAATTTATATATAGAATGAAAATGCTAATGTTTAGATTATTGTAATTGTTATTATTATTAAATCCAAAACATTTAAAAAAATGAATTAAAATATATAAAATATAATGAAAAATTAGGTAAATTAATGCCTCCATTAACTCCCCAAAGGAGCTAAGAGTAAATATATATATACATCTAATAAAAATTAATTTTCAGTTTTGGATTGGGTTCAAATGTCGAGTCATTTAGCTTCGACTCAATTCTGATTTCGGTGTTTTCAGGTCTCGAATCATATGGTCTGGATACTTTCGGGTTCAAGCCTCAGATTCTCGAGTTCGGATCTTTTCGGATTCATATCGTTTCATATCATTTTTTCGAGTTGAACGGATTGAATATGTGGGTCATTTTGGATTTCAAATTCAATTCGAGTCATTCAAATTTGCTTTTTTCGAATTTTAAATATATCCAACCACCAACAACATACAACATAACCATTTTCTATGACCCAATTATCTAAAAAAACTCCACGTCAAAGTTACCAAATTATCAGCCGCGCCATTTGGCGCGAGTCCACATCTAGTATAAGGACCAAAATGAACTGAAATTAGGCACTAAAATGCGGAAAATTAAAATGTGCAGGGGCTAGTATTAATCTATCGGGCTTACCGGTTTTACCAAGAGGAAGAAAGAAATTATTTTGGCTTTGAGAACCCGAGACACCAATGACTGAAGAAAAGTATTCCAGCTTGCGAAGACTGCAACATTCTTCATTTACAAGAATAACAATGAAGGAATGGGATGAGAGTTTAGGAAATTATGTTGAATTTCATTACTTTGAAGAGAAAGATCATATACATATCTCACAAGCCATGATACTCATAACATTTTGTTAAAAATTGTGGGTGAGAAAATGTTCAGACAAATTAATTATAATATAAATGAACTTAATGATAGCAATACTTTCCTACACATCAGCTTCCAAACTCCCATTGTCACTACTGTGGGAAGATAAACTACTCCTAAGGGGACGGTAAATATCAAAAGTCAACCAAAGATCTATTTGGTATTCTATATATTCTATGATGGTGTGTATATAGAAAGCGTATATATTTTGTAATAACGATGTGCAACATCTTGTATTAATCAGCTGAATATAAAAGCCACACTAAATTTAGTATTAGCTAGATCGATGGCCCATTCAAAACTCTACTGTACCTGAAGAGATTAATGGCACTTTCATTTCTCTAATTCCCAAAACTCAGCATCTTCCTCTATTGGACAATTTCGACCTATAGGTTTGTGTAATCTCACTTACAAAATTGTCACCAAACTTTTGGTCAATAAAATCAGACCCTTTCTCAATGATATTATTTCTCCGTTTCAATCTAGTTTCATTCCTGGCAGAAAGGGAGCAGACAATGTGATAATTGTTCGAGAATTCATTCATGCCTTTGAAAGGAAAAAAAAAAAAAAAAGGCAAAGAAGGCTTCATGCCAATCAAATTGGATTTGGAAAAAGCTTAATTATGATAGATTAGAATGGAGATTTATTAGGAAAGTCCTTTTGTTCTTTAACTTTCCTGATCAATGGATCAATCTCATTATGAGCTGCATTTCGAATTCCAATATTTTTATCCTTTTCAATGGTGCTTTGATGGATCACTTTAAACCTTTAAGAGGTATTAGACAGGGAGATCTGATATCACCCTACCTTTTCATTCTTTGTATGGAAATACTTAGTCTTAGAATTTTCCATGCTTGCTCTGGAAAGGAATGGGCACCTGTTAAGGTTTTTAGGAATATCCTGATTTTCCTCATATCATATTTGCTGATGACATCTTCTTGTTTGGTAAGGCTAATAAGGAAACTGCTCATACTATGAAGAATGTGCTCCATGATTTTTGTGTGGAATATGGTCAACAGATTAATCTGAGCAAATCTAATGTGTTTTTCTCGTCTAATGGTAGCCTTGACCATCGGGATAATCTAACCAACACTCTTGGTATTTCCAAAATTGATGACCTTGGCAAGTATCTTGGTTTCCCTCTTCATCCTAATAGGGTTAACAAGTCTGACTATATGTTTCTTATTGAGAATATGAGGAGAAAACTTGCTAGTTGGAAATCTAGGCTGCTCTCTCCTGCATGTAGGTTTGTTTTGGCTAAATCCGCTTTGGAAGCTATCCCTACTTATGTCATGCAGTGTAGAGTTGTCCCAAAATCTATCACTAACGAGTTGGATAAGATTTTTAGGAATTTTATCTGGGGAAATACTGATGATAAGAAAAAAAATCCATCTCCTTAATTGGATTAGGGGTTAGGATGCTAGGACCTTGAATAAAGCTGTTTTAGGTTAACTGATTTGGCGGTTTGTCACTGAAGAAAATGCTCCTTGGGTGAGAACCCTTCGAGCGAAATATGGGAAAGATTTTGGTTCTAGGAAAGGTCAAAGCTCGGTAACTTGGAGGGCAATGAATTGGGCTAGCTCTCTTATCAACAAGAGAGTTGGTAAAGCTATCTGTAATGGTAGAAATACTAGTTTTTGGTATGACAACTGGACTGGTAAGGGCTGCCTTAGGAGTCTTATCCATGGCCCCTTTGCTTCTTTTGAAAGCGATATTATTGTTGAAATGTTTTTGGATAATCCGAGTTACCTCTCTTTTTCATTGCCTGACTGCATTTTTAAACTTATTTTAGCTGTTCCAGGATAGAACTCAAGAGCCCAAGAGGATTTTGGGGTTTGGTGGGGTCCATCAATGGACAATATACTATTAAATCTACCTTTGATTTGGAAAAACAGATTGATGTGAAAGATAACTCTTGGCATTGGCTGTGGAAATTAAACATCCTCCTCAGATTAAAATTCTTTTTGTGGGAATGTATGCATGGTATTTTACCTACTAGGAATCTTCTAAGTAACAGAGGCTTAGAGATTCCAAATACTTGCCCTTTGTGTCATTTTGCTACTGAAACACTCGATCATTTATTTAGATCTTGTCATGTTGCCTCTAGTGTTTGGAATAGTACAAGCCTTAGTTGGATTTGGAATAGTACAAGCCTTAGTTGGATTAGTAACTTATCTTTTCCTAATTGGGTCAAAACTCTTGCTTCAAATAAAGGGTTCTTGAGGGATCATAAAATTCCCAATAATCTTTTGTTTATTCACTTACTTTGGGAAATTTGGTTACTAAGAAATTATTTGTTTTTGATAAAACCGAGACCACCTGATTTGGTGTTTTCCTCTGCCTTGTTTAAAGCTGCTGAGTTCTATGCTGTGAAAGGCAAAATTTCTGATTTAGGATTGCCCACTTATGTCTCGGTTAAATGGGATAAGCCTGATTTAGGTTGGTTCAAGCTTAATACGGATGGTTCTTTTAAGGTAATCCAGGTCCGGCTGGTGCGGGGGTCATTATTAGAGACCATAATTTCCCTTTCTCTGTTGCGGCTGCTGCTACCAATTCTTGAACAGGTATGCTAAGAAAATGTAGATGTGATTTTGGGTTTTGCTGTTTTTTGCTATTAGATTCTTATGGCATGTGCTTTGTTGGGTTCTGCTGTTTTTGCAATCAGATTCTTATGATATATGCTTTGTTGGGTTCTGATGTTCTTCAATTAGGGGAAAGAAATGGATGATGGTGGGGAAAGGAATTGTGAGGAAGAAGTAGTGGACCGCATCAGTAGTTTGCCTGATTCTATTCTTATTCATATCCTTTCATTTCTACCTACACAAGATGCTGTAAGAACTGTTCTTGTTCCTAGATTTAGGCACGTTTGGCACTTTCTTCCCATCCTCACATTTGATCATTCTTGGTATTTTGACATTCTCAAGGATGACCCTCCAGGAGAAGGTCCTTTCTATCATGAAAAATTCTTGGATTTTGTCCGTCATGTATTGACTTTTCATCAGAATGGTACTCTGGACAAGTTTGTTCTCAATTTGGAGCTTAATCTTTGTTTCTCTGAGGATGTTGACGCAGGCAATTATGATGATGATGAGGATGTGGAATACGCCAATAGAGAAAAGAGAATGGAAACTGAAATTGGGTTTATTTCGCGATGAGAAAAAATGTGAAAGTTCTTCATCTTGATTTTAGGCTACTGGCTGAACGACCCAATGATAGTTACAGGGTGCCAAGTAATGTTTTTACTAGTAAATATTTAATAGAGCTGATTTTGTCTTGTTGTGAGATCAAACCAAGTGGCGAGATTCAATTGAACTGGCTGAAACGGTTGTCTCTCAGCTATGTTGTTCTGAAGATATCATCCATCAAATACTAAGAGTTTGGAACTTTTTCATAATTCTGATGGGAGGCTAGAGCTCTCTTGTCCCTATATTGAATCATTGGAAATAGCTGGGAGTATGGGCTGTGTGTGTTTAGTAGATGTATCTTCTGTTGCTATTTCATGCATGCATCACCCTCTCCTTTAACTTGTTACTGTTACTTGAGAGATATCAGACAGTGAAAGCATTTTTCGAGGAGCTTAGTGATAGCAAGATGTTCAAACCTTGCCAACAATGTATTCTGGTATGATTGTCATTTTGTGAAGCCTCACTCTCTTTCATATGGTTGGCAACTTGGCATTATTATATTGCCTCATAAATATTTTTGAACTTAGTAATTTTAAATGCCATGTTCTGCCTATATTTGAAATGTGAAATCTTGTTTGAGAAATTCAATATACTAACCCATGGGACTGCATGACTGGTTTGTTACTTCTTCCTGAATTTATTTATTTATTTATTTTTTGCTACTATGTCAATTTTCAATGATTTTAATAAATATTCCATTTTTACTATAATTCCACCTCAGGAAACATATCTCTCAGGCCACTTTATTTTGACTGAACCATCTTACATCTTCATCAAGCTTTTGTCAGTTACCCCTTTTTTGTCTAATTTTTTCTGCTTCTTTGCTATTATTTAATTGCATTGACATACAAGGAAATATCCAAAGTAAATGCTTGGGGAAAATGGGGAAACATCCATGTGCAACTCTTCCCCGCTTTTTTCCATATTAAATATTATTGTCCAATGCTGCAGCTCATTTACTGTTTGAAACTTATCTTTGTCACTATATATTTAACTTTGTTAGTATTACTTATTAGAAGCATATAAACTTGGGAAGTTGACTTTAGAAGAAAGCAATTTAAGGCTTGTATATAGGACATGGGGAATTATAATCTATAAATTATTAACAACGAAGACAGTAAGGTGCAGTTGCATGCTTGGCATATGCATGTGTTGATTTGGTTATAACTGCAACAATTGACATTGGTCACATTGTTGATTAATATATCCGTTCCCTGCTTTTGGCTGCCTTGAAGTAATTGCATGTGTATTATAGAGGCTTTATAAACCTGATATTTCAAGTGCAGATGAAACCTCTATGATGTGTTTTACCTTTTTGTCTCCTAGTTAATCCTTCATAAAGCATTCAGGAAATTAGCATTTTTCATAGTGAAATCAATCTTTATTTTGGCAATTATATCTGATTTCCTGGAAACTGGAAATTTGTTTCTAGCTCAAGTGATGGTTGAACTGTGAATTCAGGTGTTCAGTACATGGCAGCTAATGAATCAGCCAGGTCTACTCTTCAGATGGGAGTATGTTGAATTTCAGCTTTATCCAACAAAATGGCACCAACCCGGAATTTCTTACTTGCTGAGAACTTCTCCATATTTGGAGACACTTGCTATGTATATTCCTGGCAGATCTGGACCATGTGATGATACACATCCGGTACGTAAAAGTTTGATTTGACTATGTTTTACATATTTTCTAAGAGTAATTTGCTCTTTCCTTATGAACTATTTGTAGCCCACTAATTGCCCCTGGATGGAATCGTTCAATCTTGATGGGGAAAGCTTTTGGAGTTCTCAAGAGGGTGCTTTTCATTGTCTAGAAAACCACCTCAAGACTATTAAGATATACGGTGACATCACAAAGCCTTATGTGATTGATATGATCGAATTTTTGCTTAAGAATGCAATGGTCTTGGAGAAATTGGAGATTTCTACGCAGAAGATTGTTAGGTATAACTACCGAAGGAGTTATCTTGATACTAAAGTTGAACTTACTCTGGAGCAAAGGCTTGAGGTATACCAAAAGTTATTCAGCTTACCAAGGGCTTCTAAGCATGCAGTGATCCTTTTAGCCTCATATGAGTTGTCACTAGACTTAATATAGGCTTGTTTTAATCTGCACCATTTTGCCTTAGCTGATCAGCTTGTGTATTCCTGCCTGAACATTGACATTTTGGTTTGCTACTTCAAATTTATATATGATGACGATAATTAGAATAGTGAAAGGATCATTGTTTAAGCAGTCCACAAGCGAACGAAAGCCAGCAAAATTCCAATTTTAGTTCATTTCCTTTTATTTTCACTGTGTGCTTGCTTATACTAGTATCTAGAGTAACATCTATGAAAGCAACATTGAATTATTATCACATTTATTATGGTTGGATCAACAGGGAAGGGAAAACGACTGATTCGATCAGATTCCCAGATCAAAGAAAAAAAAAGGCACTAGGTACTTAAACATGAAAGGTTAAATAATTCTCTAGATTTGAGCATTGAACTCAATGGTAATTATTATATTTTCGACTTGAGATTTGGTTGGATCCCCTTTCCTCTAGATGGATTTGGCTCCTCCCGGTTCTCAAAATGGAATGGAGAGGGCAGTGCATACTGAAAAGTCGAATTGGCTAATAAATATGCTAAGATCAATTATATGAATATTAATTTTCATTAGTTGTAAACAAATTATGAACATCTATTTTCATTAGTTTGTAAAATCACCAAGACATAGGCATCCTTATAAGGTATGTGTCCTCCCCATGGAGCTCCTAACAACTTTGAAGGAAATTCTCCAGTAGTAAGTGATCAACTCCAACTTCCCTGCTTTTTCATCCCAACTCAAGCTTCTAGTCTCCCTATCGCAGCGCAAATGCAATGCTCAACAATCTTGCATTTGCATCTGACGCCGATAGGCTATTCGGGGAAAATCTGTGTCTCTGTTGATCCAACCAACTTTTATCACTCATAAAGTCATAATCTTGGTGGTGTATATATAAAAAACTAAAATAATCACCCACATAATCCAATCTCTGTGTCTTCAAATGATCATTGGCCGAACCTTTTTGGGATTATTGGGATGGATGATGGCTTTGATGAAGAAAAGTACACTGGAGCCGCTACAAGAATCATGACTTTAGTGACATCATCTTTGTGACACTCAATTATTTCGTCACAAATAATATAGTTTTTGTGACAAAAAATTAGTTTGACACAATTGTTGGAACAAATTGTGGCGACTTAATGTTTCGTCACTATTATCATGGTAATTGTGACGAGTAAAGGTCAGTTACAATTAAGTTGTCACTAATGATATGTTAGTTGTGACGAAAAAGACTTTGTCACTATATAATTGTCACTAATAGCATTCCCAAATTGGTGCCTAAACAATTTTGGCGGGAATAGATGTAATTGTGACAAAAATATCTTTGTCACAATTATTTTCAATTATTGTGACAAAAAAGTTTCTTATCACTTTAACACTTTAATAGTTATGATGAATATTGTCGTCACTATAAAATTCAACAAGATAATGTCGACTACAAGTTGTCACAATAAAAAATTTACACTATGGTCACAATTGTTCAAACTAATTCTGATAAAAAACATTTGGTCACAAACAGTTTTTACTAAATTATGACTAATCATGTCGTCACTATAAATCTAAGGAATTTATGTCGACTACATTCGTCACAATAATGACTTTCCAATGTGGTCACTACTGTTTAAATTATTATGACAAAAAATATTGTCACAAAAAAAAACATGTACTATTTGTGACAAAACATGTTGTCTTATAAATTCAACAACTTAATGTTGACAACATCTTGTCACAATAACGAATTTTCACTATGGTCACTACTATTCAAATTGTTTGTCACAAAAATTTATATATTAATTGTGACAAAACTTGTCATCACTATGAATTCATTGAGATAATTTTAGTACACTTAATCATTTACCTTTTACTACAATCCTTTGTCACTAAAAAATTTTGTTAGTAGTGACTAGAAACTAGTTATCACATTTAGTCCAATTGAAAGGTTGGGTTGGGCTTAATTTGGCTTTTTGATTAAAGTCGATTTTATTTAAATTTAATATTAGAAGAAAATTTTAATTTTTAAAAATGCATCCCAATTTAAAATTCAAATTAATGAAATATTTTACTAACCTTTTTTTATTATTAATAGAAATTTAATATTTAAATCATATAATATAAAATATTATTGTAACATTATAATATCTAAATATATATATCTAAATTTTAAGATAACATTTTTTTATCGTGTTGGGCCTAGATTCAAAAATTCTTGCCTAAAGCACGAGGTAACAAGCATGGTCGAATTGGAAAACAATTTTAAACATTTTTCTTATAGAATATTCAACACTAAAATATTAAAAATCCATCAATAACATTATATATATTTGGCATTAATATCTAATAGATAAATATTAAAAATCCATCAGTCACCTCATTGTCCATTTAATTCTATGTTTTGATTGAGTTAGTATAAGTATTGCTTTAAGTTTTGCCGGAGAATCTTATCTTGTACTAGTACTATCACTCTAATCAAACTAAGATTAATTCTTATAGTAATATTATAATATATTTATTTAATTAAATAGTGAATGAATTTTTTTGAAAGAATAAAAGTGAATGAATTAGAGTTGTGTGCAAAAAAAAAAGCCTCTATGGTCATGGCAATTATAGCCTTTGTATATGTATATATAAATTAGTACCATCAATTAATTCTGCACAACATATTTAGTTGATTAATGTGGTTGGGGTTTTTATCAATAGGACTCAATTTTATAGGTATGGTACTCTACAGCAATGGTGATCTTCATTGTCCAAGTATAGAATTGATTAACTCTTAGTTGTTCATATTAGTGAAGGATTATATATATATATATATATATATATATATGTTATAGAGATTAAAATATAATTTAGTACCTCGAGTTAATTTTGAAATTAAGGATTAATCATTTGATTTGGTATAAACCTCTATTATCCGTTAATCATATTGGATTCCGACTAATTTAGAGTCAAGCCGCGTCGAACCCCAAATGGAAGAATCTCTCTCAACACATGTTTTTCTCTATCCACATGAATCATCAATCATTTGATTTATTAACTTTACTCGGGTATATAATGCAAGGATAAATGAACCTAATTAAAATATTAAGGAATTAGACATAATATATTACATATCTCGTTTAGATGCAACTAAGCTATGAACAAAACATTGTAATTCGATATACTTGAAAATTTAAGGGTTGAATGTAATGCAATGTATTTTTTTTGGTACAACATTGTTATATATTTAATAACGAAATATTAATTATCATATAAATCAATATTTGACTTATTTAAACTTAAACCAAAAAAATATCTCAAGGAAGTTCTTCAATTAAGGTAGTCATTTAATTTTGTTTTTACTTTTAATTATATAATAATACGATTTGATTTATTGATTTTACTATGTAAAAGAAAATTACTTAAAACTTAAAAGTACTATATATATTATATATTTTTTCTCGATACATTACTGTATGAACTATATATAATATTATAAGTTCTTTTAAAAGATGAGTGTTCTTAATATATTATTTTTATATAATTGCTTATTACTAATATATAATAATAATAAAACTGTTCTCTCGTTACGAGTAGAACTCTCTAGAGTCCTTTAGTACTCTTCTCCTTCCCAAACCTAAGAGGAGTTCCCTGACTCTCTCTTCCTTTCTTCCCATCCGTTCGGTCTATTTGTTCTGTTGTTTTCTTCTGTGTTTTTCCTTCAAGCTTGTTTCACTGCTTGACACTTGTCCTTCTTTACCTCTTTTTCTAGTTTGCTTCTGGATCTCAAGAGTCGGAGTGTTTAAGGAATCTGGTTTCTTTACTCCCTTTTCCCCTGTCTTTATTACTTTCACCAGTTGGTCCACCTTCTTTGTTTCATTTTCCCTTTCTCCCTCCTCCATTATCACCATAACTGCCTCAACGGTCATTTCTCCATTTTATACTAGTTCATTTACTCCTCTACACCCCTTGTCCTTTTCTAACCCAAATCATTTATCAGTGACTTTCTTAACTTGGAAAAAGTGACCCTTTCACAGTCTGTTTTTCAGTTTCTATTCCATTATGGTACTATTACAAGATGAAGTGGCGGCTAGGGAAGGCATTGATGACCACCTTTTGCAAGATCTTGATGTACTGGAGCTCTCAACCGATGACGAGGTGAGCTTGAAGATAAAACGACATTCATTAGTTGGGAAGGCTATTACAGAGAAGATTATTAAACTGGGTCCGCTTAGGGCCATCTTAAACAAGGCGTGGCCATTACACGACTCTCTTGAAGTCCATGAGCTGGAACGAAATATTTTTCTCTTTGTGTTCAAAGATGAGAACGACAAAGCTAGGGTCCTTCAACAGGGACCGTGGTCTATTATGGAGAGTCACTTGATGTTGAAAGAGTGGCCAGAGGATGCTACTTTGGAGGAAATAGACTTCACGCTATCAGAGTTTTGGGTGCAAGTTCACAACCTCCCACTTGCTTATCTCACAAAGAAAAATGCTGAGAAGATAGCATCGGTTTTTCCTGGCTTGATAGAATTGGATTTTGATCAAGATGAAAACTTTCGATGGAATGGAGTGTTGAGAATGAAGGTGAAAGTCAATATTGAAGACCCTTTAAAGACTGGTTTCAATCTTAAAAGGCCGGGTAAGCTAGAAAAGTGGGTCTCTTTCAAGTACGAAAGACTTCCAGACTTCTGCTTTAGTTGCGGTCGACTCGGGCATGTTGCAAAGGAGTGTCTGTTCAAAGATGGTCAGAAAGCAGGTGATTATGGCCACGGTCTGAAAGCCATACAACCCCGGCAAAAGACATCACAGGCTGGGGCAGGGGCAAAAAATTCTAACAAACCAAGCAGAAAGACGAGCGTGGGGGAAACAGCGCGTGAGGACAAAGGAAAGTCAGAGACGCTGCAATTTTCTCTGTCAAAGCATGAGAAGTCTCCATCATCCTCTGATCATGAATTAATTGTCGCACAACCTTCTGTCTCCACGCCGAGGAATAGAGAAGAAAGTCTGTCTCAACATTTAATGAGCCTCGATCCTGCTGAAATGAACGTTGAGGTGGGAACTGTTGAGGAGGAAAAAGTAGAAAATGTCCTTGAAAATATGGAGCTGGGCCTTGGACCTTATGGGGACCCATGGGAAGAATCAAGGGGACAAGAGCCCAATACAAAAGAAATGTCCTCTCTTTTGGGTAAAAGGGGAAGGCCCAATGATATGGATTTGGATCTTTTAGAAGTTGAGGAGAAGCTTAAAAAACAGAAGGCCGGTCTTATTTCCCAAATCAATAGGTGGGTTTATGAGACTCAACCAGGTATGTGGGACCTTACTTTAATAGGTCCAGCTAGGGACAATCAGTTACTTTGTGATCTTTTTGGCCATGAGAAAGCAGGAAACGAGTTGGAGTCGAATCTTATAAGCACTTGGGAGGTCTCGGTCAAAGGAAAATCTAAAGGAAATCGAAGGTTCGTCCAGATAAAAAGGGCAGCCAGAACAAAGACTCTCATGGAAGCAAGACGTCAGATGGTAGAAAGAAAGGAATTTTATTCTCATGGACCTTTATCTGCTACTATTGAATTGATTGAAGCAAGTGGTTCTACTAGCAGCTCTAACGCAATTGAAGGGGTGGTGGTGGCTGACCCGCAACAGCCACACGAGGACCAATGAGTCTAATGGCTTGGAACTGCCAAGGGCTTGGACAACCCTCGGCAGTCCGAGCTCTGAGAGAGCTCATCCAAAAACATCTTCCCTCCGTTGCTTTTCTCAGCGAAACCAAGCAAAGGAGATCAAGACTGGAAAGGTTAAGGAATCGGTTTGGGTTTACAAACAGTTTTTATGTTGATCCAATGGGAAGATCTGGCGGACTTGCTTTATGGTGGCATAATGATTTTAGTTTGGAAATTTTGGCTTCTACAAGATTCTTTCTGGATGTTAAACTTAATATGAACAGCAACCAATATTGGTTTTGCACTTTTGTTTATGGGCATCCAAAGAAAGCAGGGAGAAGAAATGTTTGGGATGCCATTACTGAATTGAGAGGAAATAATAAGGAAAGGTGGTGTTGTATGGGTGAATTCAATGCTATCAGCAGTCAAGCAGAAAAACGTGGAGGTAGGCCTATTGATGAGCACCAGGCTTATCTCTTCAATAGTTTCATCCAACATTGTAACCTCATGGAAGTTGAAATTCAAGGAGGAGCTTTCTCTTGGTCCAATAATAGAACAGAGGAGGATAACATTCAAGAGAGGCTTGATAAGATACTTGCAACAGTGGAATGGAGTGATTTTTTCAACAATGCACAAGGCTGGTATGAACCGAATATTGCTTCGGACCATAATCCCGTCTTTCTTTCGCTTGATAAGATAAAAGGCAGCAAGAAAAGGGATTTCAGGTTTGAGTCTAAATGGTTACTTGATGATGATTGCCCGGGTGTTGTTGAGGAAGGCTGGACAGAACCTGTCAACGGATCCAGAATGTTTAAACTTGCAAGGAAACTCACAGCCACTAGAAACAAGCTTAAAAAATGGAGCAAGGAGAAATTTCAGAATCCAAGGCTGGCTATTGAAGCAATGAAGAAAAGAATCCAAGCAATTCAAGCACTCCCTGTCACTGACTCTTTAAAAGAGGAAGTCACTGCTTTAAAAAAGTCAATTGATGAGAAATGGCAAATGGAAGAAAGACACTGGCACCAAAGATCAAGACTGAATTGGATTCAATTTGGGGATCGTAATACCAAATTCTTCCATTCAACAACAATACAGAGGAGGAGAAGGAATACTATTAGTAGAATTCGGCTTGATGATGACAGTTGGCTCGAAGGGGACGAAGATATTAGGAATCACATTCTGAGCTATTATAAGGAGTTATTCACGGCTGGGGACCTAAGGAATGTGGAGGAAGTTTTGGAAGCAGTCAATCCGGTGGTAACAACTGAAATGAATGAAACTTTAAGTCGTCCAGTTAGTGGTGACGAGATTGAGAAAGCAGTATTTGCTTTGGGAGCCCATAAAGCACCGGGGCCAGATGGTTTTCCTGGTGTCTTCTATCACCAATTTTGGGGCCAAGTCAAAACTCAAGTAGTGGAAGCAGTGAAGAGTTTTTTGAGAGTGGTCACATGTTACGAGAACTTAATCGCACTAATATTGTCCTTGTTCCTAAGCAACAACAGCCTGAGTCGATCTCTCATTTTCGACCAATTGGGCTTTGCAATTTCATCTACAAGGTCATCTCGAAAATCCTTGCAAATAGAGTGAAAGACATACTCCCTTGTATTATATCTCCAACCCAATCGGCGTTTATTTCAGGGCGTCAAATCCAAGACAATATCATCACCGCGCATGAAGCTTTTCACGCTCTTAAAGAACGCAGAAGTGGGCGCAAAGGCTTCATGGCGCTTAAACTTGACCTTAGCAAAGCCTACGACCGTGTTGAATGGTCCTTCCTCGAAAAGCTTTTGTATAAAATGGGATTCTGTTCCTTTTGGGTGTCACGGGTTATGGAGTGTGTAACTACTGTGCAATTCTCTATTGTCTTAAATGGGGAGAGAGGAGATGTTTTCCTGCCTGAGAGGGGTTTGCGACAAGGCGACCCTCTCTCACCTTATTTGTTCATTTTCATTGCATAGGTGCTATCTTGTCTCATTAACAAGGCCATTGCAACGGGTCATTGGCAAGGTTTTCGCATCAACAGAAGATGTCCTCTCCTTTCGCATCTTTTGTTCGCAGATGATTGCATCTTATTCTCTGCTGCTGATCAGAAAAATTGTGATGTTATCATGGATATCTTGGATAAATTCAAAAACGCCACAGGTCAAATGGTTAACTTCTCAAAATCTGCAGTTTACTTCTCTTCTAATGTTAATGGAACTTGTAGGCGTGATTTGAGAAATAAACTGTCAGTCCAAGATATGGCCCATGACAGTAAGTACTTGGGACTTCCTACTATTTGGGGAAGAGGTAAAAGAGCTGCCTTGCGTTTTATTCTGGACAAAATTCAATCTAAAGTGCAGGGATGGAAATGTAAACTTCTTTCACAGGCTGGAAGGGAAGTTTTGCTAAAGGCCGTGGCGGCGGCGGTGCCAGTCTACGTTATGCAATGCTTTCTTCTCCCCCATTCTTTTTGCAAGGACATTAATGGTATCCTTAACAGGTTTTGGTGGAATGGCAAAGACGATAATGATCATAGTATCCACTGGCTAAAATGGGCTCACCTAGCTTCTCACAAAGATCATGGAGGTATGGGCTTTCGTGACTTCAACAGCTTTAATATAGCCCTTCTCGCGAAACAAGCATGGAGATTGATAACCAACCCCGATTGTCTCTGTTCCAAAATTCTTAAGGGAATTTACTTTCCGCATAGTTCCCTTTTGGAAGCGCCGAGAGGTAGGAAAGGATCATGGGCATGGAGAAGCATTTACGAGGGCATTGAACTTATTAGAAAAGGTGCAAGATGGAACATAGGCAACGGAAGAGAATGTTCTGATTTGGCATGACAAGTGGATTCCAAACCTCCCTTCTTTTTAAAGTTTCTTCTCAACCTCCGAATGAGTGCAGTCCCCAATTGGTGCGAGACCTCATTGATTCAGAACATAAAAGATGGAAGTCTGAGGTGCTTAATGAACTGTTCAGTAGAGAAGAGGTCACTGCTATTAAAAGACTTCGATCGGCCCCCATGATCTTCATGACAAACTAGTTTGGAACTTCACCACGGATGGAGTCTATACGGTCAAGTCTGGTTATAGACTTATTCATAATCATGATTCGTTACAAGACAGAGATGTCTTTGTCTCGAATCAATCTCTATCCAATAACTTTTGGAGAAAAGTTTGGGGTCTTAAATCTGTGCCTAAGGTAAGGAATTTTATTTGGAGAGCTTGCAAAAACATCATCTCGACAAGAGAGAACTTGGTTAGGAGACGTCATGGCAGGGACTCTAGTTGCTTACGTTGTGGAGAGGAAGTTGAGTCTCTCGAGCACATCATGTTCTTCTGCCCGTTTGCTCAGGCTACTTGGAAACTCTCTCACTTTAGCTATTCACCGAGGAGGGAAGGCTTTACTAGCTTTAAGAACTGGTGGGATAAGGTGGCCTGCACTTTTGCGGACTTCGGGTCCTTTAGCTCCATTAGTCTCATCAGTTATTTGTGTTGGAATATTTGGAAGGCAAGGAACGCTTTTCTTTTTGAAGGACAAAGTGGTGAGCCAATGCGAGTTTGGAACAATGCTTGGCAGGAATTTCTTGAATTCATGGAGAAAACAGCAAAAGTAAGCCCTCAACAGATGTCAAGCTTTGGAAGTACTCCATGGCAGCTCCCTCCGAATGACTCTATTAAGATTAATTGTGATGCAGCTTTCGACAAGGCGACGGGAGAGACAGGTTTAGCAGCGGTCTGTCGAGACCATAATGGAGCCATTGTTGATGGAATTTCTTGCGTTGCTTTTGCGGATTCAGTGGATGTTGCTGAAGCCCTCGCTGTTAGAATGGCCTGTAAATTAGCTCTCCATCGCGGCTGGCACAAAGTCATAGTGGAATCTGATAACCAAGCTCTCATTCATCGCCTCAATAATCAAGCTCAAAAGTCTAGGTGGGACTCTACTGCTGTTGAGGTGGATATTAAGAAAATAGCTAGTGCTATGCGTCTTGTTTCTTTTGTTTATGTTAATAGAATCTGCCATCAAAGTGGCAGATTGGATTGCTAAAAAGTCTAAATTAAAAAGCTTGCCCTTATGACCGGATGTACT